>JASGXE010017677.1:0-34198 GCA_030068105.1 Sinentomon sp. SZTP_YWyxl
CGTCGGCGACGACTTTATTCTCGTCGGCGACGACTTTATTCTCGTCGCCGACGAGTTTATTCTCGTCGCCGACGAGACTCGTCGGCGACGACTTTATTCTCGTCGGCGACGACTTCATTCTCGTCGGCGACGACTTTATTCTCGTCGGCGACGACTTTATTCTCGTCGGCGACGACTTTATTCTCGTCGGCGACGACTTTATTCTCGTCGCCGATGAGACATCTTCGCCTCTCTCCCTCCTCCTACTGCCTCCATCTCTCCCTCTCCTTTCTCTCGCCCCTCTCTAAATGTTTTCCCCGTCTTTCCTTCCCCTCCCTTCCTACCACTCACCTCCATCCATTCCCTCTCTCCCTTCCGTTTTTACCTCCGCTCCCTCCTTCCCTCCCTCCCTCTATCTGCCTTACCTCTCTCTCCCTTTTCCCCTCTGTCTGAAATGTCATTCTTTCGATGCAACATTGATCTTCATTGCAGGACACCTCATGGCGAAATCCCACCACCGTCCCAAAGGCGTGGTCCCAAAGGTCAATTTCGAAACAAATTTATTTCTCGTCTCCCTTCCTCTGAAAATTTTTTGAAAGGCCGCTTTTGCCGCCATTTCAAATGCTGCTTTTGCCGCCTTCCTCAGTTTTGCCAGACAAGACCAAATTTGAAGCGTCGAATTCGATGGAAAAGAGCAAAACAAAAAAGCAGGACTGCGTGTGTGTCAGGCGTGCCGCCCCCTGCCCTTCAACAATGCTTCCATTGCTTCGAGCATTGGCTCCGCAACAATGCCGTGTGTCTGCATTTGGTGTGCATCGCTTCTGGCCGAATTCTTCTCCGAAAAACAAGATTGGGTTGACCTTGACGACAGAATGAAAGGACAAAGACGCCGGCTTTTTCAGCTTTTTCCCCAGGTCTGAAACGATTCTTTTTTCTTCACCAAATCTGACTTTGGAAAGGAGTTGAGGGCACCACGCACGGTTAAAGAAAGCTGGGTCCACACGACGCCAAATTCACGCGCGAGTCTTCATGCGCTCAAAACAAAAGTGTCTTTTTCAGCATGAAGCGACGAAAGAGAATGTCATTGCCGCGCCACTTCTGAAAACCCTCTTTCCTCTTCGCCTTCCACTTCATTCACAGGATGAGATTGGGCGGCCAGACAATGTTCCTTGACGGGTTCTGCTAAAAAGGGGAATAACCCTTAAAACTGCCAAGGAGTGCGAAATCGGTGGGGAACAACCCTTGAATCGAAAGATCGACCCCGAAAATCCCGGGGCAACAACCCTTGGAATCGACCTAGCTCATTCCCCCTAGGAGCCAGGGTCCCCAAAAAGGGGAATGAGGGGAACAACCCTGGAAAATGGTGAAGGAGTCAGAAATCGGCGGGGAACAACCTTCAAATCGAAAGATCGACCCCGAAAACCCCGGGGGAACAATCCTTGGAATAGACCAAGCTTATTCCCCCAAGGAGCAAGGGGTCCTCCAAAAGGGGAATGACCCTGGATAATGGTGAAGGAGTCAGAAATCGGCGGGGAACAACCCTTAAATCGAAAGATCGACCGCAACAACTCTTGGAACGCACCAGGCTGCTGGTTACATACTGCAATCGATTCTGAAACATTTTCGCGTGATTGAGTTTTGTCTGCAGTCTGCACAAATTTCAGGTGAGGCACAGGCGGCCTGTTGCAGAAAATCTGCGAGAATGGTTCTGCGTGGGATCCAAGAGAAATCACACCTTTTTGGGACACCCTGTATCTAAAACGCTTGCATTGAAAATTATTTATTGTTGTTTTTCATTCGAATTTGCTTGTCCAGACACTGTGATAATAAATTTGCTTCATGAACAGTGAGTTGCATTGTTTTTTATTTTGGGTGGTATCTGCGGGAAAGAAGAACTGAAATTGGATGGGTACTGTGGCAAAGAATTGCATTGAAAAAGCCATGGAAATGATGTCTGCAAATTCTTCAGATCTTTTGTTTCGATCTATTGTTTCGATCTTTTGTTTCCAAGGATTGTTCCCCCGGAGTTGAAAGAAATGCACCTGAATTAACGAACAGGGTGTTCCGCATCTTATGCAATGTGGGTTGGTTTAGTTAGGTTGAGGTTAGGTTAGATTATTTTTAGCCAGTACCGGACTATGGACCGACTGGACTTGGATGCAGGGGCCCCCGATCTCTAAGGGCCCCACTCGGGCAGCTTTTTTGTTCCCAATTTGCTTTTTTGTGCTCTCAGTTTCACCACAAAAATCCTTTTTTGCTTTCGATTTTCCTCGAAAGTACCTACCAGAGTTCAATTGTGACCCTCGGCATCTACTGAGGGCCCTACCCGGGTGGCCTTTTTTGCTCTGCTTGTGTTAAAAATCCTTATTTTTCTTTTGATTTTCCTCAAAAGACATCAGTTTTGTGTCGGGCCCGCGGCCTCTGAGGGACCCACCCAGGGCCGGGTGGCCTTTTCTCTCTCTGTTTTGCGTACAAAATCATTTTTCCCTTCCCATTTACCTCCAAAGTATCACATCACCAAAGGGACCCCACCCGATCGGCCTTTTGTTTTTTCCCCTCAGATTGTCTACAAAATCATTTTTTGTTTTCTATTTTCCTCCAAACATCAGTTCACTGGGGGGCTCCCGTCCTCTGAGAGCCCCATCTGCAAAATTGAGGGATTTGGTGCACCGAATCTGGCTGGGTGTGACCTGGTTTAGGCCTGTGAAGGAATCTGTGGCCAGTTTTATGTTTTCCGCTTTTTGGGCAGTTACATGTTTTATGAAAAGCCTGCCAAGTTCTCACTGAAACGCTTTTTCAAATTGAGTTACCTTTTGATCAAAATTGATTGTTTTCATGCGGACTTTTTGTCATTTCGCCGGAGAGTGCGAGGGGGTCTTTTTCATATGTGCGGCCCCAACAGCCAATAAACAAAACATTGGGTGTTGGGGGAAGCCACGGCACAGATGCTGCTGGCCCTGGATGACCATTCAGGGTGTTTCCTGTGGTGTTTTCGGGGTCCCCGATGTCGTACCCGGCCGATTTCCAAGTTCTTCACAGAGGTTCAGGGTAATTCTCTTTTTTCGCAGGTGACCCCCAGTTTTGGGGGGCACAGCACCGAAACAGACGGCCCTGGATGGCTTTTCAGAGTTGCTTTCGGTGGGGGGTTGCAGATGTCCCAGCTCGCATTCTGAGTCGCTTGCGCGGTGTCGTTCGTTGTTTCAGAAAATATCCCGGAACGAAGATCAATCATGGTTTTGATCAATCATGGTTGTCACCATTTTTAAATGTCTGGAGTCACGCTTCATGAGCATAAACGGGGGGAGCAAGTCCAAAGCGTCAAAAAACAGGAAATGTTTTTACGTAGGAATCTCTCACATGGAAACACTAATTCCAAGCTGAGCCTCATCTAGAGTATGCGTCTGCCGTTTGGGATCCTTTCCTTTTGTCGCTAATGTTGATGAGCGAAAAGGACATGGTGGAAAAGCTCGAAAAGTGGAAAAGAGTGGAAAAGGTACAAATATGTGAAGCCAGATTCAAAACTGGAATCTTTGGACGTGCAGCCAGTGTCACTTCTAGTTAACTGATTTTTTGAAATTTAGGAGTTCATTTTTCGAGCAAAATTTGGCAATTTTGAAAAAAATTGTAAGAAACGTTTTTGGTAACTTTTATATTTTTGGTGCCTTTTTGAGGTCGCCCCGCGTCCGGCGTCCGGATGACCAGTCTGTTATGCCAATCTCTTCCACCACGCTACAGGAACTCCTCTAATTTCCACATGAACAGTCAATTTATTTTTGGAGAGAAATGAACGATGATTTTCGGGAAGTGACTAAAACGCTGAACCTGCTTGTCCTGCTGGTAATGGCCAGGTTGTGGTTAGGTGAGGTTATTTTAGGTTAGAATAACCTAATCTAACAATAACCTAACCTATTTAATCATTACCAGCAGGACAAGCAGGTATCCAGTAGGACAAGCAAGACATGCAGGACAAGCAGGTTCAGCGTTTTAGTCACACCCTGATTTTCGTGGAGCAAAGAAAAAGTTATTCTTTTCGAGCAATTTTCTCTCTAGTTGTTCGCTGCCAAGGGGGCGCGATGGCCAGGAACATCCCATTGTAGATCAATCGCAGCGCAGTCCTTGGGGTCAGGGGGAATAATTGTTCGGTGGAGGGCAATTGCACCTGTCGGTATTGCTACAATTTTCACTTTTTCAGGGTGTCCAGCATTTTCGGAAAATAAAATTCCCTGACTGTTCCCTGACTTTTCCAGAAATGTTTCAAAAATTCCATGACCACAAAAAAGCCGGTTTTCCCGGTGGTGGTAGCGTTCCGCGGGGTTCCAAGGGACCAGAGCAAAACAAGTCATTTGAATCAATCACAATCACCTGCTTGAGCAGCAACTGGCTTTTTCACACATTGAAAATTGAGGAATATCACATCGATTGAGTGGCAAAATAAATGGTAACTGGTTCATAAACCCAGTTGAGATCAAACATGCAGAGACACGTGTAAGGGGGTCTGGGGGACAGAGTCCCACAGAAGCTGAAATTTTTTTGAATTTTTCAGTCAGTTTTAGGCCAGAAATTGACCTTTCTTGGAAAAAATTCCCAAGATTCGAGATAATTATATTTTCACGAAAATTCCCTGACTTTTCTCATTTTTTTGAAAATTCCCTGACTTTTCCCTGACTTTTCCAGAACAAGAAAATTCCCTGACAATTCCAGGTTTTCCATGTATTCCAGATCGCTGGACACCCTGTTTTTGTTTTTTGGGTGACCCTGGTCCCCCAAGGCAAGGGATGTTCCTGGCCATTTTCTCAAGGTCTGTCGCAATTTGAGTGGCGTTCTTCTTTCATCAATTTTTTTTTTTATTTTCAGGCGGCCGCTGTCAGCTCAGCAAGGGGAAGGCGCTTCAAAGGGTTGTCCCACTAAATACCGACAGGGTTTCGGGGTCCCGTGTCGATAATGGACACCTGGCCATTTGTCTCAACTCTTGACGCAAATTATGGGTGTTATATTCCTGCAATTTTCACTTATTATTTTTTCGGTAAACCCCATCACCCGCAGGGGGTGGCGCTGGGTCACTTATTGGTTCAAACGGTTTTCCGGATCGCCCATTCGATATTGCACCTGGTCGCATTGTAAATGCTATTCGCATCTTGAGGGACACACCTACATTTATGAAATATTTGGTGGTTATATTTTCTGGTGCTGCCCGCAATTGACATTTTTTGGCCACCCCCAGAGAGACGAGTGGCGTTGTGGGATTTCGCTATTTTTGGGTCGGATGGAGTCCAAATCTGGTTAGGCACGATATGGATTGGGTTTGCGACAAATTCTCTGGTCAGTTCCATGCTTTACGGGCTTTGCATTGCATGTTTTACCAATTTATTGATCTTTGAGACCCACTTCCAGGGTGAGGAGGGGTTGGTGTCATTTCGTCTACTTTTGGGCCGAGGATGGGACTCTGGGCAAAGAGACCGAATCTGGCTGGGTGTGGTCAGGTTTGGGTCTGTGACTGACTTTTCCCCAGGGGAGATGGGTTGGTGGGATTTCGCTGATTTTTGAGTCGGAAGCAGGATTTGGTGCAAGGAGTATGGAATCTTGCTGGGTGTCGCCTGGTTTGGGCAAGATTTTATGACCAGTTACATATTTTCCACATTTTGGTCAGTGACAAGTTTTGTCAGTCAGTAACAAAACATTGGATGTTGGCGAATGTAATGACACGGCACAGTAACGAGTGGCCCCGCGGCTGACCGTTCAAGGTCAGCCGCGGGGCCACTCGCGGACCACTGGCTGTGGTCCGCGACAAACGGGGATTGATCGCCAGAAAAAGGTGGTAGGCCTATGCCCTGGAATGTGATGTAAATTCCCGGCGCTGTTATTAAATGAAATCTTTTTATGCAATGTTATTTCATATGGATATTTTAAACGTTACCATTAATGCTGTGGACCAAAAATGTTGTTGGATGTTTAAGTATTTCTGTCAATCATCGTAAATCAAAAATGTATCTACCTATATGGTTCTGATTTGATCGAAAATACAAAGCAGAGATGCAAAGCATAAAAAAAAATAAGGTGATTCGTGAAGGCAGTGCATGGGATGAGACCTTAGTTTTGGGGGCATGGCTCCGAAATGGACGGCCATGGGTGGCTTTTCAGAGTTGCTACCCTTGGGAGTTTCAGGTATCTCTTCTCATTCTGGGTGGCTACCGGCCGACTAATAAACATCGTGCAACACCTCAAACAGGGGAGGGGGAGACAGGAGGAGGAGGAGAAAGCGGAGGGCGATGGAGAAGGGGAGTGAAAGATGGGAGGAGAGTGGATGGAGAGAGGAGGCATATATTGGAGGGGGAGAGTTGAGGGAGAGAGAGGGGAGCGAGAGAGGGAGAGGGGAGGATGAGAGTGGCGAGAGAGAGAGGGCATCAGGGAGAGATGGGAGCAAGATGGGCTGGAGAGAGGGGAGAGAGACACATTGGGAGAGAGAACTCTCGTCGGCGACGAGAATAAACTCGTCGCCGACGAGAATAAAGTCAAATGTGTAACCTTTCCCTCATGCTTCCCAGCAACAACATCACACTTCTACATGTGGTAGCTTCATGACCAGTGCCTGACCTCACGTCCAGGTTCCACTGCCACGAGCACCGCCAACTGTCAGCTTTAAGACTCTTTTTTGCGCAGTCTTTTGGCGTGCACATTGACAAAAGGAGAGACGACTTTACGTCGTAGAGACGACTTTACGTCGTCTGCTGTAGGTAGTCAATAAATGATGTTCAACTAACCTCGCCTCACTGGGGCACTCATCAGTCACCCTCACCCAGCTAGAGTTGGAGGAGGCTTCCGGGTGAGACGCACCAGCGTTTCGGCAGGCCGTTCGGACTACTTACTTACCTTTGTGCAGATCGCCCAGCACAGGCAGTTTTGACAAATGTGTAACCTTTCCCTCATGCTTCCCAGCAACAACATCACACTTCTACATGTGGTAGCTACCACATGTAGAAAAAAAAAAAAAAAAAAATTGGGCACGCTTGCTGCGAGGGGATCAGTTTGCAGATTGGGGAATATGAGGGTTTATCTCTCATATTTTGTGAGGGGAACGCTAAGGACTTTGAAAACCCACCTCGTACCT
This sequence comes from Sinentomon sp. SZTP_YWyxl, assembly GCA_030068105.1. Lineage (NCBI taxonomy): Eukaryota > Metazoa > Arthropoda > Protura > Sinentomata > Sinentomidae > Sinentomon > Sinentomon sp. SZTP_YWyxl. Next base: position 7,085 of record JASGXE010017677.1, read on the forward strand.
ACCAGTAGATTGCAAAAATATTATCCCAACTGTGTCATTTTATCGTATTTGCAACTTCATGATTTTTTTGCAGTGCCATACTTGTATCTATATAGGTAACATTTTTTATAGGTGGGTAGTCTAATTACAAACAACGATTGTGGGCCCAGGTATAGTAAGATGAGAATTTGGAAAAACGATGATGTGGAGATGTCCCGGACGTACTCATAATCAAGCAGTTTTTAAGGGCTGGAAGGCTACATTTTTTAAGGGCTGGAAGGCTACATTTCAGCCTGATGAGTCCTTCCTTGGCAGTTGCAGAATGATGCATGAACATTGATCAGTGTGTACGGGGAACAATCTGGACGGGCAAGAATACAGTTTCAAACCAGGTAGGCTGCCATAGTGAACCTCTCTGATTTGAGTTATGAAAGGAGTTATAAAAGGAGCTGTATTGAACGCTGCACGTCCCGTCCATTCCATTGATTCACTGCTCTTAGTGATTGATGTTCTTGCTGTTATTTTCTGAAATTGGACTGTCGACTGTCGTTTGGAAAAAGAAAAATATAAAATATTTAATCCAAAAAGCAAGACATCGCGAGCGTTGTTTCTTTGTGACTCAATTCCTCAATGGTTTGGCTCCTGTGGGTCATACAGGCTGAAGCTTGACAAAATGTTTTCGGGTAACAGCTTTTGTACTCGTTTGATGTTGCGTACTAAATGTTGCGTACTACGTTGAGTACTAAATGTACTCGTTTTGATGTTGCGTATCTACCTACTTGATCTTCTTTGATTGCCACACTTAGCTTGCACATTGATTTTTGATTTTTAATCACCAAATCATTTTTGAGTTTTATTAAATTTAACCTTGGTTATACCTACCTAGAAAAAATTTCACAATTTTATTTAGATTGACCTTTCGATGTGAGTCTCGCACTTGTTTTCGCTCACAGTTTGGCAAAGTTTCAAATCTGACATTTTCTTCATGTCTCTAAATATTGAAAGCAAGCACCCAATTGCAATAATTTATTTTTCACTACAGTCTATGCCATGAGAAATTGTTGGTAGGTATACCATGTGCTTTCTCTGATTCAGATTCGGTAAAGTCACCTTGAGTGGTGGAGTGGAGGACAAGGGTCAGGATGGGTCTCCACCAGAATAAAAGTGGAGCTGCCAGCTGTCAATAGCATAAAATTGTATTCATGTCCTGGGCACCTCACGTACCCAGGTGGGTTCCAAACATAAACTAGGTAAGAGACTAAACAAGGTTGTGAAAAAGTACATTGCCCCGGATTGTGTCCCAGAGGTGGGCAAGGGAACCTTGAAGCCCAGGGCCAGTAGGATGCCATAGCCTGATGTGTCCTTCCTTGGAAGTCAGCAAAAATGCAGATAGGTATATGGACAGGCAAAACGTATGGAAGCTAAAAAGGAAAGGTACATCTCTAATTCAATTTCTCCTTCTTTTTCTTTCTTTTGTTTTTTGAAAGGAACCTTTGAAACTTACTGGTCCAAATTTAGATGCCAACCTGCAACATGTTTGTTACCTAGGTAACTTGGTGTTTAATCAAAATTCATTTATGAATGATCCTCTTGAGGAGCTTACTCAACTACTGATCAAGATGGTATAAATAAAATGGATGCCCCACTTGGGAGGCCTGTCAAATTCAACCTGTGGTTCGATACGTGTTTGCAATCGTTGGCTTCAAATGAAGAGGTTCGTGAATGTTATTCTCAATAACTTGCATGTTGGTTTCGTATATTTCCATGTACCTACCTACTAAATTGTTCTTCCTGTACTTTAATGTTTTTTGCTTTTGCTGGCTTGCCAAAGGAGAATTAAATAGAATAGAATAGAAAAATAAAAAAAAAATCATTTCGGCAAATGTGACCCTTCTAGCTTCCGTAAGCAAAGCTGGAGGAAGACCCACCTTTTTTTTTGACCTCATGTGAAAAACCATTGCCTTGAGGGGGAGAACGAAATGCAAAGATGGGTGGATAATAAAGTAAATTCAAATGGCAAGAAAGAAAGATGGAAAGAAAGAAAAAAGAAAGAAAGATAGGTAGATGGCTTCCACTATGGCTTCCACTATTCTAAAACTGGAGCTCAGAATGTAGCTGCCCAGCTTACTCGCTCCATCAATTCTTTTTTAGGTCATTGACGATTCTGCCACCTTTAGTCCAACCTAATGACCCGAATGTTGACATTGACACCATCATATGCAGCAGTGGTGCTGATGGAAATGTGCCGGAGGGATCTACTTACCGCTTCGGCGCGAGAACCTCTGGCCCATTTCCTGATGAACCACCTGTTTCAAAAATCCTTGCAAAAATTATTAATTCCGGCGGGAGCGACCCTTTTTGGTGCCGAAAATTGCGGAATGCCATTGCAAATGCCGAATTCGCAATTCCGGGCTTGAGGGGTGATTTTTATTTGATTTGAATTAATGATTTTTGCAGAAATGCATGCATTTCCTGCCCAACCAAGCCAGAATTCTGCTCTGTGTCAATAAATTCACTCATATTTTGATGTTTTCAACCAATAAAAATACTTTTGCACAAAAAAACTGGCCAAACCACACACAAACCACTGAAAACCGCACCAAAATTGAGCAAAAACTGGAAAAAACAGGAAATTTCAACATGACGCCATTTCAAAACGAATGCAGCAAATCGAGCGAAATAAGCGTCTGCTAAACCGCGCGTCTTTCGACTTTTCGAAAATTCAAATGTTTATCGCCGCATTTGCGGGGATAAACCCATTTAATTGCATGGGAATTGAGCGCGTACGGCAGTCGGAAAATCGCAACAGCTTTATACGTGCGTACACCGTACGGCAATCGGAGCTGTCCATAGCACTTTGTGGCGCGTATGGCGTACGGCAATCGGGCTTGACCGGTTAACCAGATGGGGCCTAAGTCTCCTTCTCATAGAGTGAACATTATTCGGAATAGTATTTCTCCTCCTGATAGGCTCAGTATAAAATTCACCCTTTCATTGTTACTTTTTAATTCTCGTAGCCTCCTTCCTAAGCGTTATGCATTGCGGCCCATTCTCGATTCTATCGATGCTGATTGTGTGGCTGTCACAGAGACTTGGCTCGATGATTCATGCACGGAAAATGACATTCTTCCCCAAAAATATACAGTTTTTCGTAGAGATCGCTTGAGAACTGGTGGAGGGGTGCTCCTGGGAGTGAAACATTCCCTGCAGCCCAAGCTAGTTTACAGCAGTGAAGCACTTGAATTTATTGTAGTTTCTCTTGGATTTTCTTACCCTCCCGCCTATCTTTTGCTGCTGTATAGACCTCCCAGCGAGTCCATAAACTGCTTCACTGCAATTTATTTAGAGTTCCTGGCAGCAATCACTCCATGCCTGCAGTCACATCCACTTGGTTGTAGCTCGCCGATTTTTATCATGGGTGACTTCAACCTCAATGTCCTCCCTTGTCCAGCAGACTGTGTTTATCCAGAGGGATTGCAACGCCTATGTGACAGGTTTTCTCTGAGTCAGGCTGTGAACATTGTCACTCGACCCACTGACATGCTTGAGCCGAATGTTGGAACAGCAATTGATCTTATTTTTCACTGTCCACAGTCAACAGCAATTTCAATTAAATCCTTTATAGGCATGAGTGACCACTTTATGATAAGTGCCTGTTTCCAGGTTGATTGTTGTGCACCTCCCCCTCTCCCTTCCCACCAAAGTGACCTTGGCCGCAAATATCTTTTTGACAAATACGACAGGGATGCTGTCGATAGATTACTTGACTTTGCTCTGCTTGACTTCTGTAATCTTGACCCCATAGTTGACCAGCTCTGGACTGAATTCAAGACAGTTTGCACTTTGACCATTGATCACTTTATTCCTAGGCGGGATCCAATTAAAATTAGAAATCTGTCCTTCCCACCTTGGTTTAATGCCAGTCTTCGCCAAAAATACTTCAAAATGTTGAACCTTTTTTCTTCCTGCTCCTCAAACCAGAATCTGTTCCCTCTTTATGCTGCTGCTTTAAAGGATTACCAAAACAATCTGAATTTCATTGAGGCACGTTTTGTTCAGAAGCTTGCAATCAATGATGTCATCACATCAAAGCAGTTTTGGAAGTTCCACAATAGCAAAACTTCCAGTCAAGGTCCCTCTGGTGCCAATGCTGGGTCGAGTAGCTATCTCAACCCAAAGATTCCTGCTGCCTCCACTGTCACCCACAACCGAGTTCAAGCTTTTCTCCGTGATGCTGATTTGATTTCCCTGGAAGCGGTGGTTAAAGCGATCAAAACATCAAAGAACTCCACTTTCAATGTCATTGATTCCATACCTATGGCATTCCTTAAAAACCACTGCGACAAACTAAAAACTTTCCTTTTTGTGCTCTTCTCAGTATCCTTGGCCCAAAATGTAATCCCAACTGATTGGAAAATGAGTATCGTGATACCACTAGCTAAAGGTGGCCAGCCTCTTTCCACAACCTCCTTCCGACCAATAAGTCTTATCAGCTCTTCAGCTAAACTTATGGAAAAGATGGTAGCCGGCTTATAAAGGTTGCTCGAGGGTGAAAAATTCTTCTCTCATCATCAGCACGGTTTCCGCAGCAAGTTCTCTTGCGAATCCCAACTGACCAGTTTTGTGCATGACGTCGCCACTGCTCTCGGAGAGTCCAGTCAGTCTGATGCAATTTTCATTGACCTGGTTAAGGCATTTGACAAAGTCTCAATTCCTATTCTTCTCTCAAAGCTATCTAGGCTGAGAATTCCTGAAAATCTTTTCCTGTGGCTCTCAAATTTTATCTCTGACAGGCAGTTCCAGGTTCTCGTTTGCAACGATCTGTCAGAGGCCCACCCACTCACTAGTGGCATTCCTCAAGGCTCAGTGTGTGGCCCTCTCCTCTTTCTCATTTATATTAATGATATTGCAGATAATATCATCTCCAACATCAGGTTGTTTGCAGATGATATAGTCCTCTACAGAGTTATCAGGTCTCCAGATGATTCCAAAGCCCTTCAGGATGACCTAGATTCCATAGTCAAATGGTGTGATGAGAATCAAATGAGTATCAATATCGCAAAGACATCTGTCATGTCATTTGCTTCATCTACACATCCTTCCATCTCAGATTATTTCATTGGTCCCTCTGTGTTGTCTCGCCCAGACAATATCAAATACCTTGGCATTCATTTCAATCCTGCCCTGAACTGGGGACCTCATATAAGTCAGATGGTAAAACGGGCATCAAATCAACTAAAATTTCTTATCCGACACTATTCCCACGCCTCCAGAAAGGTAAAGGAAATACTCTACTTCTCATTGGTTCGCTCCATCTTGGAATATTCAACCTGGGATCCTCATCTTCGACCTGGGATCCTCATCTTCAGTGCCACATTGATGCACTTGAAGCTGTCCAGCGCAGGGCAGTGAGGTTTGTTTCTGGGGACTTCTCCTTTCACTCCAGTGTGACATTGCTCAGGGAAGAGCTGGGCTGGGAATCCCTTGCTAAGAGGAGAAAGCTCAGGGGTGTTTCAATTTTTCGAAAATGTGTCCGTGGTGAGGGAGGATGGGCAGGATGCTGTTGCACCCTGGTCAAAAACACAGGGTCGACGAGGGCCAGTGACCTCGTTTCATTTATCCCACCTTCCCTTTCCAAAAATGTCTCTAGGTTTTCTTTCCTAAACAACTACGTGTTTCTCTGGAACAAACTTGGAATTTCTCATGACATGCTAAACCTATCAGAGGCCAGTTTTTTATCTGCCATAAAGCCAAAACTCAGTTTATCGCCCTAGTAGGTAGGTACTAGGTTGTAGGTAGGCCTAGGTAGGTATATAGGTTACTTGGATCATGCCCCCATTTCGTTTCCTTGGAGATATTATGCTAATTGTGCCTTTTCCTTCTTTTTTCCATGTTTTCATGCACTAAAAATTGAGGTACTACCGAAATTGATAAATTTGTGACCAAATTGATTACTTGTTGTTGTGTTATCTATTCAACCGAGCCTGCTCTCAAACTGTCACCATCTGGACTATGCCATGCTGGAATCTTCACGTCGCCTGACCTGGTTCGTGTTGTTCTTTTATTTTTATTTTTCTGGCCACATTTCTTGACAATACCCACCATGGGTTTCTAAAACTGAACCGCAATCTATCTGCACCGATGGTTTGCACTTGAAACCATGTTTTCTTTTTTACTGCCGATCGCGACGGCGTCTTATCTCAACACAAAAAGATACATGCTGCCTCGGTGAAAGAACACGACGACTTGATTGTTGTTGTGGTAATTGCCGAGGCAAAAAAATGATGCATGTCTGACCGGGGTTTACCACGTCCAATGGCTTTTACTGCCTGTGGCCCTCAACATAGTTAGTATAGTAGATAAAATTGTAGGTAATTGACGGCAAAAAAAATTAGTAATTAAAGAAGGAGTCCAATATTGCATTTGTGTCTTAAGATAACAAATAATCAGCAAGCTTGTGCTTGCAATGATGCAGGAAATCTTGAGGCTGCATCTTGAGTCTTGAGGCTTGCAGGAAGCCTGTTCCACACAAGAGGAAGCTTGCAATTTAGGGACATTTTTCCAAAGTTTGTTTTGGCAAAGGGGATTTGCAGATCGCCAAGTATTTGTGATCTTGTGGGAATTGGATGATCAACATAAACCAGTTTGACCCCTTGAATGCTTTTTTTTTTTTTTTTTTTTAATACTGGGGACGGAGTCCCCCCGCCGTCGCATTCGTTGGACAAAAAGTCCAGAGTCATTTTTAAAAGTAAAAAAAAGACCGATGCCGAGGAAAGGCGCACAAAACATCCAGTGCATCAAAGCACGATGTCAACAAATATGGTCATGTTTCATTTTGTCAGAAAGGGAGTGAATGAGATTAATTGGTGTCAACCTCTCCATTATGGCATTGGAAAATTCAATTTTCGCCGGAAAAAGATTAAGTAGGTAGATAGGTAGGCGAATCAAGTTATTGGGCAACACGACAAGTGGCATGCGAAACAAGTCAAAAACGGAACAAAACGAATGGAATAAAAGAATGGAAACAAAACGAACCTTGGCAACAGTTACATCTTGCAAAATTTATGCAGTGGCAGGGCCCCGAAAAGTTCAAAATGAACAGGCTCCAAGCACTAAGCAGGTGTCAAATATTGTCAAAAACAAAATTCAGTGGCCGAGCCAAATTCCAACATGGTCAAATAGTGCAGGTAAGCCAGCCAGAATGCATGTACCCTAACAGTGATTTCAGTAAAAAATGAAGAAGAAAAAAGGGGGGAGCGAATAAGTAAATTGCAAGAAATCCCTCTCTAAACCTACAACATGCTTAACTTAGATGGGGGGGGGGTAAGGTCAGCAAAAATCTGGGCTGATGTGTGAAGCAACTACCTACCTACCTACATCTGAATTAAGTTCTCCAATTTCGCCCGAACAAGTATATTGAATTTTTCCTCGGGAAAGTGGAGAACATCTTCTGGGAGGCAAAGCTGATTCCACAGAAAAATGCTGCGGTGGAAAAATGAATGCCTGTCAATGTTTTTCAACAGCGTAGGTGGAACAAATGACAGGAACTTGCTTGCTCTGGTGGGGTTGTTGTTCTGTGTGAGAATCCATGGTCCGTCACCCCATCCACCATGTTTTAGGATACAGTGCCTAAACATTGAGAGACTATGCAAACTTCTTCGCTTCTCAAGTGAATCCCAACCAAAGAATATATTCCCATGCAAAATATTCCAAACAAGAATAGCAAGGTGGTACACAATTAAACGATATGTGGTAATATATTCATTGAACAAAAAAGTGGCAATGAAGATTGGAGACGAGGTGCACCAGTCATTATTCTAAGAATAGATTTCTGTTTGATTAAAATTGAATTTAGTTTAGTCTTATAGGTGCTACCCCACAATTCTAAACCATAGGACAGTCTCGAATTAACCAACGCATAATCAATTTCTCGAAGCAGCACTGGCGGCATAAGATGTGCAATTCTTGCAAACACATAGACTAAGAAATTTAAGGACCTCTGCACTTGCAAAATTTGTGGCGCCCAAGACATGTGGCAATCCAAGGTTATTCCTAAAAATTTGGCTGTTCAGAAGGGTTGATTGTAATGCCTTCGAAAGTTAAATCATAAGGCTGCTCTGCAGTAATGCTCAACTGCTTCTGTGGAGATTTAAATATAACCAGTTTAATTTTATCTTTGTTTAGCTTAAGGCGATTTGAGACCAACCAAGATGACGCATTCAACAAATCAGTATGCAAAGTCTAAATACCTGTTTCCAGGTTTGATGAACTGAAAAACAGACTACTGTCATCTGCATACAGAACTAAACTGGACTGGCGCTCGATATGTCTATGTCTAACACTTCATGGTCATCGGATTGGTACTTCATGGTCACAATGACATGGAACATTATGACATTCTCGGTTGAGGGGTAATTGTAATGGTGCTACCTACTTGAATAAAAGAATAAACACAACAGAAAAAAAAAATTGTTACAATGATCAAAACTGGAGAAAGGATCGAGAAGGGGTTTGTATCTGATATGCAATGACGTTAGGTATGTCTTCTATTTTAAGGCTGCAATTTGTATTAATTTTTCCTTGATGTATTTTGTATGTCGTTCGCCCTGGAGAAATAAATAGAAATATGAAAAAACTCATTTATGTCTTTTGAAAAGCAGCGGCCCCAGGATTGATCCCTGAGGTACGCCCTTGGTAACTGGCAAAGGCGTAGACACATAATCATTTATTTTAACTATGTTACCATGGTTATGTTGTGCGTTACCATGGTAGGTAACACCCATAACCCCCTGGGAATGAGAAGCTTTTTGACGGTTTTTGAATGGCTTCTACGTGGAAATGGAGGGTCGTGGGATTTTTACCACTGAACATTTTTTGTTCCGTGTATCTTTGGAAATCTGCCTGCGAAAAATGGCTTTTCTGCGACGACCCACAATCTCCATTTCTATTTCCCCAAAACAACCTCAAATTGGGCTTTTTTGGATTTTTTGGGGGGCACTGCGTGGAATTGGAGGCTCGGAGGGTTTTTCGTTATTGAACATTTTTTGTTTTACTCGTTTCATAGAACTCGTTCTGAAAATTTGACAGTTCGAGGGTGAAATCTTACCTCCCCCATGAACACCCCAAAAGGGTCCATTTTGGGGGGTTTTGAGGGGTCGGATCAATTGTTTCCACTGATTATTTTCGATTTGTATGGTCCTGGGGAATCTATTCTGATATTTAGGTAGGTGGGTTGATTTACGGGACACCCTGTATATATGCCAGGATTTTACCAGGAAGCAACCTGTTGGAACAGCTCGAGCACAATTATTGATAGGTACACCATATCAGCGCATCAGTTTGGGGAGTTGGGCTCAATGTGCCGCAAGACCTTTTCTTTTGTGTTTTTACGTGGGAGCTTGCTGAAGCTAATCGATCAAGATGCAGTTATCTCAACACTGGACGAGTGGACGATAAGTTGTTGGCCTAAGTCTTGCTTTGTCCTGTGATCTTAGACATGTCAACCTTCTGGGTCTTCCCTGATTTCTAAAAAAATGTTTGAATTTTTTTTTGTGTGAATGAAATCGGACTTGGAAATTGAATGGAGCTTTGGCCAAGCCTGATGGGCTTGAATCTGGGTGTCAGTTTTTTTACTTCTAACTCCTGTCAGTACTGACAGTACTGACACCCATTTTCTTAGAGAAAATGGGGTGTCAGTAATGGGACTATAAAGGTGCCAGATGTTTTTCTTTTTGTTCTGCCTATCCATTAAAAATATTCAACCTAGCCATTCAAAGTCAAGATTCATGTGTGCAGCATTCCCCTAAGGGAAGACAAAGGAAGGCACGTGAAGAGGAGAATTGCAGAGCTCAACGGTCACATCGCTTTCAATGCGTCGAAATGGGGAGCTGAGTACTTGGATATGGAGAAGTACCAACAAGGAACCTACCTGGAGCAATCTGATATGATCCACTACAACGGAGTTGGAGCTGTTCTGGCCGCTGCTACACTTAATAAAGAAATTTTGTCTTTTTTAACTTAGGTGCGCCCGTCGCAAGGGCCGAACGGCAATCGTTGAGAAGTCAAGAATACGAAGTGCGGAATCAGGGCGAATTATCATTTCTGGTTATTAACTGCCGCAGTTTGTTGAACAAAACCCACGAATTTCATTCAATTGTTGAATTGCACAACCCGGATGTTATCTTGGGGAGTGAGTCATGGCTTGTCCCTTCCATTCCCAGCAGTTCTTGTTTCCCCGAAGGCTACGAAGTCGTGAGGCGTGACCGAATATCCATGGGCGGTGGTGTTTTTATCTGCATCCGTAAAGGTCTTTCTTTCTGCAATGAATCAGTTCACGACACCTGCGAGCTTGTCACCTGCGAACTTGTCTTAGGCAATAGGAAAAAGGTTATGGTCATCTCAGCATATCGCCCTCCCTCTGACAATTCCTATGCCATTTTCGAAAGCATCTCCACTGAGATACGAAGCTTTAACAGTGTTCAGTCGTTTAACAACATGGTTATCGTCGGAGGCGACTTTAACCTTCCCAATATTAACTGGGACTCGCCCATCATTTCAAACTATAAAACCGGTAGTCTCGCTCACCGTAAATATTCAGACTTTGTATCACTTGGTTTTGAGCAACTCATTCATTCGTCCACCAGAATCACCGCTTCTTCAGCCAACAAGCTCTTCACGAACTGAGCAGAGTGCGCAATCGAAATTGAAATCGTCGACGGCATCAGTGGCCATCACATTATTTTGTCCAGATCCGCTGTCCACTCCGACATCTGTCAAAGCTTGCCGCAAAATTTGGCGCTTTTGCAGAGTCAACGTGCATGAGATGAAATCGTATCTTCGTCGGGAGTTCTGTATGATTGCCCAAAAGTCGGCTGCATCAAATGTTGAACAACTTTGAAGCCAAATCCGCTCGACCTTTTATACGGCCCTTAAACTTTACGTGCCCCACAAGGTTATAAAGGATTCCAACATTCCGCCCTGGTACAATTCCAAGAAAATCTCATCCCTGAAGGTCAAATGCAGGTCTGCTCACAAACGTCGCCTCTATTCACAAGCTCATCTGGACGAATTCAAGAAGCTGCGCACTGAACTCAATGCGGCTAAGCGTAACGCCGAGATGCAATACATCCGGAGCTCCCTCCCGGAGGAATTGAAGCATAGACCAAAGAAGTTTTTCAGTTATTTAAAATATAAGACCAAGGGTGCCTCCTCTTCGATCCCTGCTCTGAAGACCCACGATACCGTTGCCTGTGAGCCTGTGCAGAAAGCCAACGTTCTCAATCAATTCTTCGCCTCCGTATTCACGGATGAGGATATAGCGCTTTCCCGAGAAGACATAAGGCCTTTTTCTTCCGAGGCACCTGCTCTCCTTGACGTCCACATTTCTAAAGCAGGAATTATATCTCTTATCAATGACCTCAATCCCAACAAGTCACCCGGTCCAGATGCTATCTCCGCAAAGTTTCTCAGGACTGCACCTAATGAATTTGCTTCCTTTTTAGAGCTCCTATACACGCGTTGCATTTCTCAGGGCGCCATCCCCAGTGATTGAAAATTGCGAACGTAACGTAACGCCAATATTCAAGTCCGGCTCCAGATCTGACCCATCCAACTATCGTCCAATCTCCTTGACCAGTGTTGCTCCAAATTGTTTGAACATATATTGTGCTCTACACTGGCTTCCTATCTAGAAGTGAATGATTATCTCATTAAAGATCAATTGGCTTCCGCAAGGGAAGATCCTGTGAAATGCAGTTAGCGAGGGTGTCCAAGAGATTTCTAGAGCCGCTGACTCGAGCCTCGATGTCGATCTGATATTTCTTGATTTCTCGAAAGCCTTTGATAGGGTACCCCACAGCGACTCCTCTCGAAATTGGCAGCACTCGGGGTAGGTGGCAGATTTCTAGACGTCTTGCGGTCTTTCTTGACCTCTCGGCAGCAATCAGTTGTACTAGAGGGTGTGTCTTCCGACGTTATTCCCGTAACGTCTAGCGTTCCTCAAGGAAGTGTACTTGGTCCAATTTTATTTCTTGTCTACATCAACGACCTTGCTTCGAAATTGTCCTGCAATGTGCGTTTATTTGCCGATGATTGTCTAATTTACAAAATCGTCGTGAGGCTGGAGACAGAGAAACTATTGCAGTCGGATCTTAGGCAAATCGAATCTTGTGTAAAACAAACCAGATGCAGCCTAAATTTTGACAAGTGTGCCCTCCTTCCAGTCACATCAAAGTTGTCTCATGTTCAGTTCCAGTACACTTGAGGTCTGGAGTCTTAAATTCCGTGAACGAATACAAATATCTCGGCTTGACCTTTTCAAGAAACTTAAGCTGGGGTAAGCATGTTTCCTCAGTTATTAGCAAGGCCAATCGTATGCTGTACCTAGTGAGGAGGACTCTGAAGCATGGAACGAGTGACACCAAATCCGCCGCATATTTTTCCCTTGTTAGACCACTTCTCGAGTATTCTTCGGCTGTTTGGGACCCTTTTAAGCTGTGCGAAGTTGAAGCCGTAGAAGCCATCCAGAGGAAAGCGCGCGAGATTTGTAACTAATCGATTTGCAAGATTTGATAGCCCCTCCGCTATGATTAAAGACCTAGGATGGTGTGTTCTCTTGCTGGAAGACGCAAATGCTCGAGGCTTGCCGGCTCTCTCACATCTATTCTAGTTCATGTTCTTTCCAACTGACTTGAGATCTTCTATACAGCCTCCAAATTACGCTTCTCGATGGGACCATGGGCTGAAAATCCAGCAAATAAGCTGCAACAAGGATGTATGCCATTATTCTCTTTATCCCTCGCACTATCGTGACTGGAATTCCCTGCCTCGGGACTTAATGAGTGAATTATACCATTCCGGTAAAGCATCATCCCAAGGCCGTTTCAAAAGAACCTGTATTCATGTTAAGGCGTTGTTTATTGCTTTCATTTTGTCATTCAAGCACATACAGGGTGGCCCAAGACGACCCGGTCAATTTGCGTGTTGGTCTAATTTTGTTTTTGTGTTCTTGTGTCACTCACTCACCTTATGGGCGGTGAGTCATCACCGGTATGTCATCTGGCGGAGTTGTGGGGCCATCCTTCTGGACACGGTGACAGGAGAGCGGTATCTTCAACTGCTGCAGCAAGATGTCGTCCCTCTACTCCCAGAATGTGGCCGGATATTCAAGCCATGTTTTGGCAGCAAGGCAGGCGGCGCATCCCACACTATCACGTTGCTGTCCGCCAGTTCTTTGACCAAACGTTTCCAGGCAGAATGATCGGCAGGCGAGGAGCCATTGAAATGCCACCCAGATCGCCTGACCTCACATCCATGGATTTCTTTTTCTGGGGGTATATCCGTGAACAGGTCTACGAGGAAACCCATCCTACAGATCTGCTGGACCTCCAGCAAAACATCGAATTGGCGATACATAGCATGTCACATGAATAATTGTGCCAGAACGTGTGCCGCAGCATCGCAGGGAGGACGACGGCAACCAATTCGAGCAGCTCCGGCACTAAGAATGCTTTTCAAAAAATTGACCGGGTCGCCTTGGGCCACCCTGTAGATTCATTGATTTAACAAGTTCCCAGGATTTCATTCCCATCGTTTACTTTTACGTTTCACTTCATTTGCCTGCTTTTCGTAACGATTTTCATGCATTATGAAACTTTGACTGTTCTATATACTCGAAGATTAACCATTCTGCTTTTTTAGATCTCATCTTCTTTCGTTTCAGGTCTTAATTTATTCTTCATTTCAGGGTTAATTTTGTTTTTTTTTTAGTTGTTTCAGGTTTTTTTTCTTTTGTCCATTTCAGGCTCGGGTGCAGTTTCGACTTTTCCTGAAGTTTAACCTTTTGTGCTGACTGCATGCTAAAAAAAAAAAAAAAAAAAAAAAAATTAATACATATAGATAGTTAGATAAGACAAGATAGATATTAGCAAAGTTTTCTGCGCTTGGTGGCAAGAGTGTGTCACAAGTTGTGAGTGTTATGTGAATGTTTTGTGTTGAGAGTCGGACAATGGCCGACAGGTTGAGGTAAAATGGTTGAGGCAATGGCTGTCAGCCAGAGTGGCCCTCCTCGCCGAGCCACCGGCCGTATGGCTGTCAGCTCAGATGGCGGTTGATGATGATGATGATGATGATGAAAGTGTTCAGTTTGACGCGAACTGTTGCGATGAAATGCTCCTCAGAAAAATGCAGGATATTTTGGGAAAGACATAGCTGGTTCCACAAAAAAAAACCTACATGGCTGAAATCTTGCATGGGGAATCTGTGTTTATCCTTTGTGTTTTTGTGGACCAAATATCTGATATTTGCCCTCGAAACAAAACTATTTCAATCATACTGCTGGGAAAATGAATCAATATCGGCAACCAATATTTGCGCCACGGTAAAATCTGAAGCATGCCAAATTTAAAAAAAGGTCCACAAATCTTTAGAGGCATGGTTCAGGAGAGCCTCTAGGCCTATACAAAATGACAGCTCAATAGCTTCAAAGACTTAGGAGGAGTAGCAATTCCTGTGAATATGTATAGGAAAAAAAGTTTTCACTCTATCGGAAAAACTGGAAAACATATTGTGCTCAAATTTTGTGCATGATCAAGGCCACTTTATTCTCGACATGCCTGCAAAATTTTATCAAATTCGGTCAAGGAGTTCTTGAGATATAAGCATTTTACCGACGAAGTCATTTTCGATGGAGCAGCCACCCCAAGAAAAAAAAAAACTGTTTTTTTGCAGTTGATTATTTTGGTTCTGAAACAGGCACATACTTACCTATCTTTTTCTGCTGTTGCAGGTACCTACCTATCTGTAATCTGCTAGTCTTACTTTTGCCAATCGACATAGTCAACCGGATCGTGGAATATCTAGTTATAGGCTACTGCATCTATATTATTGCTACTTTTTACCTGATATCCTTCAACAAAGGCCAACAAAATGGGTGACATCGATAGAGGTTAGTTTTATTGACCTTCATGTTTTTAAATTGTAGTGTGGTGGGTCGGTATCTGCTGCTGCTGTGTTGCTGTGTCCTCATGTGAGTTACCTAGTGGGTAATGTGCAACACAACATTTTTATCCACTTTAGCTACTAGCAAGCATGAAACACATTCACATTGATCCCCAGCAGTCTTTGCTTCCTGGCATTGCAGGTATCTTGGACCTGGTGATGCACACCTGGCACGTTGGAAATTTTACTTCTTTTTTTGTCAATAAAACAGCTAATAGAAAAACTCTTTTCCTCCATTCTTTTATTTTTGCTTTCACCTCTTTTCGGTAGGTACCGCCTAACAGAAAAATACAACCCAAATAACCATTTTAGGTGTCGTATCACTTATCTATAATTGGGGGCTTGTCTGATAACGGACACTCCTGGCAAATCGGAACCCATTACTCATCTGCCTCCACCAATTGTTGTTGTTTGGCTTCTGCTCCTATTCAGGCATTTCCAAAATGATTCATTACCTACCCAAATGAGCAAATTGGAAAATGTTGGCCTTGTGTAGAAAATATTCCTAGGTGCCTGCCTGCCACTGGTGTGGACATGGGCATAGTCTGGACTGGTTCTCCTGCATGGCAGGGGATGATCTGGTTCGAAGGGGACAAATAACCAATGAGGCACAACTGTGGATGAAGTGATTTTCTTATCAAGTCTACCATGACCTGCACACAACTTCAAAAAGGTACCAACCTAGCTCAAAAGCGAGAGAATTATTTTTAACATGCATGTCCATATTTTCCAGCGTTCATAAAAAGCCCAATGCAGCAGTATGGTCGGCCTGCAGTTCTTTTGGACTTTCTTCTGCAGTGATGCCAGCTTCTGTTTTTAGCGAGGATTTTAGTAGAATCTAGTGACCAAAAATTTAGACAGAAATTTAGACAGCTTGATGTCTAACTCACGACAAATACCCACCTTGTTGGTGAAGGGTCAGTTATGCATCTAATCCTTTTTTGGTTCAGTGTATGCTTTCCTCATCATACTTGAGGTTCCCGGACCTTTTCGATGAGACATCGGATGATATTTGGTGAAGGTGAAGACACAAGGCAGAACTTAGAATACTTCTTTTAAATCACAATCTCAGGTGGGAACCTGAGATTGTGGCCATCCATTTCTCACATGGTTGCTACCAACCTGGAAAACCTGGAATACTCAGGGAATTTTTTTCGCACCCTGGAAAACCTGGAAAACTCAGGGATTTTTTGAAAAAACCCTGGAAAACGGAAAATTTCCAGAAAAACCAGCCAAAAAACGGAAAACAGAATTTCATAGCATTTTTTTCGTTTTCATTTTTTTTAAATTTCCAACGATGACACCCGAAGAACATTCTTGTCTTGCAATTTTTGTCTGCACCCTCCCATTTTTGTCTTGTCCTCGATAAAACCCTGGAAAAAAGCCCTGGAAAAAACTGAGAATCCTTCTGGAAAACCTGGAAAACTCAGGGAATTCCGATTTTTCGAAACAGCAGCAACCATGTCTCAATCCATTGTTACGGGTGCTTTGAATAGATAGGTACCTACCTACTCCACCCATCATTGTGCTTGCCTTACACAGGTGCCTACTCCATCCATTATTGTAGGTGCTTTACATAGATACCTAGGCCCTCCAACTCCATTCATTACTGCGGGTGATTTACATTACCTACCTATCTACCTGCATACTCCAGAATTTACTCTGACCTGCCTGTGCCATGACATTCCTTTCTTTTTTCATTCTTTTTTCATTATTTCTTTCTTCCATTTCACCCACACAAAGAAATTGTTGTGATGTCAACAAAGAAGAAAACAGCTACGTCGACGGTTATTTCAATTGAACGGTGCTTGCCATCAAATTCAGTCCCTGAAAAAGACAACAATGTCCATGTTGGAGGTGGAGATCACAAGGGCATCATCATCAATAAGCATTCTTCTGCTCAGGGTGAGTTGGTGGAAGGAAGCCCAAGCCATGTACGGATGCTCCAACTGCTTGTTTTACTGACGCAAAATATTTGCAGCTTTGATTGGTCAGCGACGGAGGTGCGTGGCTGACCATTTTCCGGCCCTGCAGGTGTCTATGTTCAATGTTGGGACCGCAGGCCACCAAAAGGGGCAGGAAGGCAACCTTCGCAAACTTCAAGGAAATAGTATGGGTGGCAAAGTTTCCCATAATTAGAAGGATCTTTTTGTAATGTAATGTAGGCATTCATTTTGGGTGCAATGTGGGTGCTCCAGTGGCCAGAATTCAATTCAACGGACTGGTCACAGAGGAATGAAGAACTTTGTTTTGCAGGGAGGAGCTGTTGCCTCCCAAAATGAGGTTAATAATTATTGAATGTCAGATAGTCAAATTCCCAATTTGCAAATTTTGGCCATGCCACCCACCAACCCCGAAACGCTTTATTCTTGGCTCTCAGCAGGTTACCTTACCTTGCTTTTCGTTTTGTTCTGCAGTCTGAATCGTTTTCTGGAAAGGGGTGTCCTCAATGGAATAGGCCACTGAGAGAATGAAATACGATAGGTGGGTGGTCCATGATGGGAAATAATTCATGATCCACCTTTGATAAACAGGGTGAAAGGAGTAGGCCTACCTACAGTTGAAAAAATAAATTTTCATTTGGCAATGTCAAACAGACACTGGTGCAATTTCAGGCATGCATTTTAAATGACTGGATAATTTTTTTTTTGTGTTTTAGTTTTTTTTATTGCATTGATTACCTATGACAAAAGACAGATCATTTGAGCAATTACACTCTAAACAAACCAAAGCCTTACAACATGTTTTTGTCAAAGAAAAGGAAAAAGCAGCATTCGATGAACAAAGCCAGTTCGTATTTATCCGTTTCCAGAATATTTATCATAATACAGGGTAGCCCAAAAGTCTTTGGCCATAGGAAAAACGTAAATTTGCTATTTTTGTCAAATTTTGCGATCTGAAACCTTTTGTTGCTCTAAACACGGATGTCTGAACCAAACCGGAACAACATGTGCATATTCAGGGATGCCCAAAGTCTTTGGCCACTTCAAAAAACTAAATTATCTGTTTTTATGATATTTCGTGTTTTGTAAATTTTTCTAGCTCCCACCACGGAAGACACCACTTTATTCGATGCAAAAATTTCCGATAAAAGTATTGACATCCGTGCATGGAGCTGGAACAAGTTTCAGATCACTAAATATGATAAAGACAGCAAATTTACGTTTTTCCTATGGCCAAAGACTTTTGGGCTACCCGGTATAATGTTCAATGTTGATACGAACAAAGTCCGACCAAATGCAGGAAATACGCCACATCATATAATCCCTAGATGAAAGTGACGTGCAATGATTGGACCATTGCATGCATTGCATGGTTGGAAGAGAAAGAAAGAAAAACAATAATTAGGACAAGTGAAAAATTACTGTGGAACAATGGAAAAAAAAATGTCTGAAGATAACTTCTTTCAAGATACCTACCTATTTACCTACACCATACCTATTTGGGTCTTTTTTCCTGACAGAGAAAATTTAAGGGGAGGTCACTAGAGGGATGGGATGGCAGATAGGAGGAACACTATTGATAAAATGGAAAGGGGGGGGGGCAAAAGCAGAAATTTTCTGCTTGTAGCCTGACCACCTAGTCTACAGTGGGAGGAAAACAAAACTCAGAAGGACGACAAAACAGGAGGAGCTTGCCACAAATTCCTGATGATGGATATAATAATGTCAAAATGGGTTGAATGAAGCTGATAATTGTTGCAAAATTATTTGAATTTGTTGAATCAATCATTTTTCCGTTGGTACTTCGAACACCGGGTGCCTGCGACACAGTCCCAGGTTCCAGGCTCATATTGGTAGGTAGGTACCTGAGCTTCCCCACATTATCAAATGCATCTGCATCTCTAACCTACCTTGTTCTTCCTTTTCTTTGTTAGGTGTTCGTACCTATCTGCTTAGGCCACAAAACAGGCTCTTTAGTGCGATTGGCCGAGAAACTTGAACCATAGGTACTAATTTTAAGGGCTGGTGAAGGAGATGTTAGGTCATGCAACTGCTGTTTTCGTGCCACACAGTAGTTGTGTGAGGCCTCTATGGAAAAATGCTTCTTTGACTATTGCCAGGATTTCCATGAGTGTGCCACATTTAATTTAAGCTGATTTTCAGAACAAAAATCATTCCATTTTCATTTTCAGAAGACAACGACGAATCAAGCTTTTCTCAGGTCTCTCTGGAATTTTCCGTCTTTCTAGTCGACAAGGACACAATGAGTCGCATCAAGGAGAGGCGGAGGTTGGGCTTTTGGTTCAAACCTGATTTTCCAACAGACAGGCAAAGCAGCTACGCTCAAGAGTTCTTCAAGAAGTTGGTTTCACCTTCTGAATTTCCAAGAGGTCCGTTTCCAAAATTTACCTGATTGATTTTGCCATTAATGTTTCTTCTTCAATTTTGCACTTAAATGATTCGGCAGGTTTTTTTTTCGGCAGGTACCCACAAGATTAACCGAAGTTGAAAGAGCATAAAATGTTTGTAGGTAGGACGACTTGGCTTTTATTGACGTATCCTGTGTAATGTCCCTGTCCGCAAGCAGGAGGAATATCTACATTCCTATTTTTAAAAGAGATGTCTGTGTCCCTCTTCCATTTCTAGATAATGAAGGATTAATTCTGTGTTTTTGTCCAGACACTCCTGCTGCAGTGCAGTCTAGACGTTCACCACCCCAAGGTGGAGGATGGTGGTTGGTCATGTTTCTGTTTCAGTAATGTTTGCTTGGTCTTGAAAAGATATGTGGTGTTTTGGCACATGATGCATGAAAGAAGGTAGGTTTGTTGTGCCTACTGACTGGCTGCTGGTCCTGGTAGGTAGGTTAGCAACAACTTGATGATTATGGGCTAGCGGTGTGCCATTTTCCTGAACTTAGTGTTTTACCTTTGGTGGAAATATGACAGTTGAAATATGACAGGAAATGTTTTACCTTTGGTGGAAATATGACAGAAATATGACAGGGTTGCAGTGTTTGAGAGGGTCTCTGTGAAGTTAAGTATTGATAGATGGCTTTCTTCAGTGTTTTCCATTTCGATCATCCCATTTTTGCCTGATTGTTACGATTCTTGCAGTGGCCCATAGGCGACAAGGTGGCAAGATATGAAAAGCGACTCGTTGATGAACTGTAAGATGCCAAACAGAAGCCACGACAGCCGAAACCATGCGAATGAACCTGTAGTCGCAGTGACTTCTTGCCAAGAGATCTGGGTGCCACCTTTGTTGAGACCAAAATGTATCTTGGCTACATGTTAAGATCGTTTGGGTGAGATACCTAGGTTAAATTTGGTTAGAGGTTATGCTAGGCTACTTTCAGGCCGAGTATATTCAAACCTAACCAAATGCAGTCTAATCTAAAATCAGATGGTCCCCAAGGAATGTTTCCTTGATGAAAAGTCTATTCAAACCTAACCAAATGCAGTCCAATCAAACATCAGATGGTTAGGTTTGAATAGACTCGGCCCAAGGAATGTTTCCTTGAGGAAAGGAAACATTCCTTGGGAACCAATAATTACACCCTTGGGAAGCTTTCCTTTTAGGTACTTGTCACCTTGTGGCACAATGCATACCTATCTACCAAGGATACTCTTTGATTCTTGTGTTTTCACTTGAGCAGATTTGCTATTTGTTGTGGTGCTTATTGCTGGTTCTAATTTTCCTGCAGACTATGTTGGCTTCATCAAGAAAATAATCAAGTTCGTCAAGTACGATTATCGGCAACTGAAGAAGGTTGAAGTTCAGTTGGAGAACCTTGGCGAAACGGACAAGTATCCGTCAAACCGGAGTAAGTCACCAAGTCACTGAAAACCAAGGTACCTACCTACCTACTTCCCTACTGGAGTTGGGGATGAATGACAGTTTCTTTCGCACCTATCCTTAGGTGTTGCAATTCAAGCAAATATCCTTGCTTGGAAAAAACAAATGCTTGTGGAGTTGCCTTTTGGCTGTGGAAGGGCCACAGAATTCGGCGGAGTTACTGAATTCTGGTTAGGTACGTAACATTGGCAGTTACCTACGTTGTCAGTTGCCACACGGCACACAGTATGTGACCCTACTTTATCAACTCGGAAATTGCCAGGACGAAAAAAACCCAATAGCATAGAAAGGTATCAAATGAATTATTATTGGAAACAAATTAGCCTACATGGTAGCACAAGTACCCTTTTCGAATTTTGGATTGTTATGTGCTTCTGCTTGATGCTTCCCAGCTGTAGGAAATCGATTTTCTTCTTCAGCAACATCGATCTCTGATTGGCAGGTTGCACTTTCAATCTCTTCCACAGGTTCCATGGATCTGAGTCACTACCGATTTGAGCTGAGCAAAGAGAGAGTGCTTGAAGTGATCGAATCATCCTATCCAAATCCGCTATCCATCATAGAACTTTCATGGTAGGGACAAACCTAATTGTTGTTCTTTCTTGGTTTTAAGGTCTCGGTATTTGCAATCTTTTAAATTTAATTCTGCTTTTCGGGCTTTTTTATTTTAGCTTCTGTCAGATTTTACAGTACCTATCTATTGGCATCTTTTTCTTTCTGGGTGTGAAATTTTATCATTGTTATATCCTTTGTACGCCTAACGATTCTCTCTGAGTTTGCTCGAGATACGTAGGGTAGCTAAACAAAAGTGACACATTTTTAGGCTTTTTAATGGCTAGGTAGTTGCTGCCATTAAATTGAACATTTTAATTTAGCAAGGCTGCGATAACCATGTCAAAATTTTGTACCAATTTTTGACCAGGCCTTCGTGCCTGCAAGTCCACCGAGAGCAGAGAGTTAACAGTTTGTGCATGGTTTGTGATGCAGAGTTGGAGGTTCATGTCAATCGGACATATTTCATGAACCCTGAACTGTCTAGCAGGCTTGTCAGTGGCACCAGCCTGTAGAAATGTATTTTTTATTATTTTTTTTGCTTCCCCTGTTGACTCTACCCACTCCAGATAACGACATTATTGACAGAAGGTTTTCATCAAGTGACCGTGACTGGACAGTGGACACAACACAGGGTGTGTCGAAACTCATCTGGCATGTGAGAATTTTTAAAGTTCGGGCAAATTCAGGGGCCATCTATAAAGTTTCGCACACTACACAAAGATGTCATTTGTGTTTTGTGGAACAAATTCCATGGGATACTCACATGGGGCCCATTCAGGGTGGCTCGAGCAGACCATTTACCAGGCCTTTCAGCGAAAGCCACTCCTGATCAACTTTTTCCCAAAAGAAATAAAGTATACCGAAAACATTCCCCTTCCTTTCTTTCGTTCGAGAATTTTATCGAACCCATCCCTGTTTTCTGCTTTCAGCCAGTTGAATGCTGCCCCAGAAAAAGTTGAGCCATTCTTGCACGAACTTATCGATGGCAAGTTGGCCAAGCAGATGCCAAACGGAACCTATACGAGGATGGTTCAAAATGATGCTGAAGTTATGGTTAGTGCTTGCTTGCCTTCTCTTAGTGCCATTCCGACCATTCTGCATGCTCTTTCCTGGTGTTCGAAGAACTGAAAACTGTTTACAAAAGCGGATTTTACACCTGACCTGGGCAGACTGATCTGTGAAACCCTTAGGTATTTTCACAGCGGCGATTCAGGGACGTTACCTTTTATGTGCCTTCTCTTCCCTCCTGCCTCACTTTTTCCCGCAGCCCACATGTTGTTCACCTGTGCCTTTTTTTGAACACCGAATTAACATCGGATTTGAAGACAAGATCATTTCTTCAAATTGAAACTTGCTGGTGCAATGTAGCATGATGAAACTTGATGGTGCAATTTTTTTGCAATGTAGCGGACAGTTGTCGGCTGTAGTGTTCAAACTTGGTGCAATGCACAGGCCCGCAATGTCTGGGGCCCTGTCTCTGGTGCAGGGTTGCCATCCACCTGGAAAATCCAGGGATTTGAAATTTAGCACCTAGAAAACCTGGAAAATCCAGGGAAAAGAGGGGAAAAAAAGCGAAAACCTGGAAAATCCAGGGAATTGGAGGAACTTTTGTTGCAGTTTTTGGCCTCTTGAACACCAAATTAGACCCCAAAATGGACGCTCAAATTTTAAAATTTCTTCAGCTTCTGGGTGCAGCCCAGACCCCGTCTGGGCTGTGCCCAGAGCAGTAGGGACGTGGAAAATCCTGGGCATTCCACTTTGGATTTTGAGTGGCAACCCTGTGGTGGATGCCCTTTCTGATCCAGGTTATGTTTTGTTTATTTGTGTGGACAAAATGTGTAGGCCTATATCAGCATTCACTGAGACCCCACCAAAGCCTCCAGGTAGGCCAGTCCTTGGGCACAGGGGGAGGTGGATTCGCCCCCTGGTGGCATCATGAAAAAGGCTTTGTAAGTGGGAATGGAATCAGGGAAACATTACAGACTCTTCAGAGTTCAGAGTGCTACCCGAGGCCTTTTTTCTCGTGATTTTTTACTTTTGATTTTTTCCCCTTGCTTCATCGCTAATTTTTCTGTTGGTTTACTTTTGTTTTTTTTTTTCTGTTTTTTATTTTTTTTATCAACTTTTTTTTTATCAACATTTTGAACTGATTTGACAACTATAAATTTGTACCATTTTGCTGCGGAATGAACTAGGTCATCAAGCAAATGCCTGTCATGGTACGTGAGAAGCAGCCGTCGATTGCAATCGTAACGGCCCAGTATTGTGAGAAGTATGCCATGGATCTGATGATCAACGAACCGTTCACCTACATAAAGTACACGACAGTTGGTGAGCATTTGACAGTTTGCATGCCTGAGCATGAGCATGGTTTCACCGATGTCGATGGGGACGTCAATAATAACAGTATTAACAATAACCAGGTTGCATGCTCTTTTGGTTGCTATTCGGATCGTTTCACTTGGAGTGTGCCAGATTGGAATGCCATCCCAAGAGTTAGAAGTAAGTGCATGAGTGCTTGACTCTTTGTAGTTTTAAATATCTTGTCTTTCCTTTTCGGGCTTTTTGCTTGGGAACATTTTTTCTTTTTGTAGCTTCAATTTGTTGTTCCTTGCTTTTCTGTTGCTTCTTTTGTGTAAAGTGCGTTCATTTTCAGAATGGTCCGCGCCAAAACTCCCAGCAAAACGAAGGTGGGAGCGGGGGCACGACAGTGGTGTCCAAATTGTGCAACATTCTTTGCATGAATATCCGAGTTGTTTAATTTTATTTAAGCGCTATTTTCGAACTGAAATTCCCGAAAGCGCGGGTGGTTCAGTGGTAGAGCGCTGGACTTTCGATTGGATTACAAGATCGTGGGTTCGAGTCTCGTCATGGGCAAATTTTTTTTATTTTCATTTGGCACATGTTTGCTTAGGCAAAACATATCACAGATGGAAAAGCAACCTAAACATGATTTTGAAATTTTCCAGACATGACTACGTGTGCCTGTGTTCCAGTTGTTGGTAACAACAGCAGATGTGGCCGCACACCATTGCAGGTCGGTGCCAAATAATTGCAAAGTGAGGGCCAGCGAAGTTTCGGATCAGCGCTGCACCAGAAGTGCACATTTCAAAAGCCAGGAGCGGAACGACCAGCAAACCAGACAGTTCGTGGTCACAGAAAATTGAAAAAACTCCGAAAAATAGAATTATCAAAAGATTGAGAGGTGAAAACCGACAGAGTTTCGAAAATCGAGGCCCGCAGCTCAAAATCTGATTTCCGATTTTTGCTCAAATTTGCACATCCCTGTCTGCAAAAAGCGCGCGGACCATTCTGAAAATGAACAGACTTTAGGTACCTACTTGTTTTTCCAAATTGCTTCCTTGTTTTTGTGTGCTTTTTTCTTTGAATTGCGCATTCTGTATTGCTTCCTTGACTTCATTTTATTGTTTTCTCTGCATCTGCTTCATTTTCTGTTTTTTTTTTTTCGCCGCTTTTCTTTTCATGTCAAAAATTGTGTCCGTATGCTGGATTCCAATTTCTCTCACCTCTTCAATTTTCGATTCTGTTAAAAAAACGCCAAAGTGATGGTGCATAAATATGCTTGATATGGTGGTGAAACTTGATACCTCATTTTTCTCCGTAAAGTGGTTTACCATTGCGGTTGACGTTGATATCTGTTGAAATTGGTAAATTGAATTGCGCAGAGTTTTCAGAATGCTGCGCCCTCATCAGGTGCTGACACAGCAGACGACAGTTCAGAACAGGGTGCGTTTTATGTTGCTGAGTTTGCTGTTCGTGTTGGATGCAGTTTAATGTATGCAATCATTGATTTCCATGACTGATAAAATGGGTTTGACAAACAGCAAACCCAGCAACATCGAATGCAGCCAGATCTGAACTGTCGTCTGCTGAGTGTTGCAGGTGCTGTGGAATTCGAATATCTCGTTGACATTTCCAAACATATTGTGTTGATAATTTTTATGTCATTTTGCCACGATCATTTTTGGGGGGAAATTGCCATGCATGCTCCAAAAAGTGCCCAGCTGGTCAATTTGCAAATCTTGCAGCACCAGTGGGGAGGTTTATGCGAACACTTACGGTCAATCGCCAAATCCTCGGTGATTGGCAAATGTGGATTGTCCCAGGAAATCTTCGGTCAAAGCACAGGATATTTTATGGGTAAACTGCGCAACACTTACCCAATAAGTAAGTGGCAAGTGTAGCCGATCTTGCAGCGGGAGAAGTGTAGCTGATCTTGCAGCGGGAGATAGGTAAGGGGTGATCAAGCGCGGCAATTGCCGCTGCTGGCCACAGATCTTTGCTGAGCGTTGGCAAATCTCGTACCCACCCAGGTAATACATGCAATCGTTTGCTGTCGTTGTTGATGCGTCCGGTGGTGACGTGCTTTTGAAATTTTTTTAATTTCTTGACTTGTTCATTCTAGGTGAATCTCACGTCTACACGCTGGGAGATGTTGGTCTCCATCGTGTCGTGGCTACCAAGTTGCCGACGGTGGGAAACACAAGGGAAGCCATGATTGCTGCGGGAAGCACTATGACACGGTTACTCGGTAAGTAAGAAGAAACCATTTTGAAGTTTTAAGCATTTTTGCTTCGTGATTATGAAACATATTGATCGCAGACAACGACAGTTCGGAATCTGTGGAGTTGTTTTTCACTGCAGATCACTCTTACCTTGCAGATGCGCTTAACATTTTCCTTGCCAATGCAGCAGTTGAGTCGTTTCATACCAAACGACCACCGTGATCCCACCCTCGGTGATCAGTCCGTTCGAGGATGGGAGATCATGTTGGGGTCCCCTTCCCACCACTTAACCTGGGTTCAACTGCTGCTGCAGAGAAGAGAACGTCGGAACTTGCACTGAGTGAGGGCGATGATCCACACGTATTATGTGCAGTACTCCTGATCTCATCCGAGAACAAAAGTCGAAAGAACTTCTGGTTCCGTTGCGGCATGCCACACTTGCGATGATGCATTGTGTTCCACGTGGTGCCTCTGGGTGAATGTCTTTTTTCATTGCGATGACCACCCTTCTCAGAGCATATAGGTAATATACATGGCAGGCTGCAAAATACAATTAGAAAAAGCAAAAAATTGGAAAAAGCAAAAACGCTCTGCGGAATTTGGCCCAATGCAATGATTCTTAGAAAAAGCAACCCGATTTCACCTGTAGCAGCCAATTGATATTGGTGTGGGTTCTGAGATGCTTTGCTATGATTAGCATTTTCTGACTTGTCGTAAGTTGCATTTGGCCCACTCTCGTTTTTCTTTCTTCAGTTTTGTAGCTTCTCTTTTGCTTCCTTTCGATGAAATAATTTTTCTGCTCCAGGAACCTTCCAACATGTCGAGTATGTGTTTGTTGTCGGAGTTGCAGGTGGTGTGCCGCACTACACCGATTACGAAAAGCATGTTCGTTTGGGAGACGTTGTCATCTCATCACCTGACGACAACAACAGGTTTGCACCTTTATCGATTTATTTATTTATTTATTTTGGTCAGTTTTACATGCAGGATGCAGCTTTATTCGTGGAACTCTGCTATCCCTTGGGTAATGTAATGCATGCATATTTGGTAAATTTTGTTTCGGTTTGCTTTCAATCCAAAGTACAGACTAGCTCCATGAAAAAGTTACAAAATTGTCCCATGTGTCTTCTGGGCTTCCTTTCCTTCTATTGAAGGCTTCCCTCTGTTGAGGACTTCTTCCTTTGAATACCCTCATGCATGCATCTTTGTTTGGTCAAAACTTATAGAAATTCACCTCAATTTCCACCAAAAAATTTCCT
>JASGXE010017678.1:0-34309 GCA_030068105.1 Sinentomon sp. SZTP_YWyxl
TCCCAAACGTAGTTTGGTTGCCTTAATTAGGAAGAAGTAAACTACGTGTCGGAAGTCAGTTACACCAAATTGGAGCAGCTTATTGTGAAGCTTTACCGAAAATGTAAAAACGAAATGTGGAATATCATGTAAAGCCAGACCGCGAGTTCATAATTAAAGTACACATCTCGAAAGCAGTAAGCATTCGATTGCATTTCACACGGCGAAATTTTTGGAAGTTGCAGAGTTATCGCAATTATTATACAACAATGTTCATGGAATCACACGCAGGACGTAAACCAAGTGCATTTTTCCAGGAAAGTTATTTATCGCTCGGCACACAATTATTACAATAGCCTGGCATTATAAGGCGCCCACACGTTGCTGCTTCCCATCCTGATCACCCAATTCCGCCAGTCTCAGCGTTGGAATTTTCCAGTGAGCAAGGCCACCCAAACGACTAACAACGGAATCTGAGAAGCGTCGATCGCCGTTTGGAACTCCCGTTTCTGTATTGTTTTATAGGAGTAATTTCCAAGGGGATGTCACAGAGCACGCAATTGCGCTTGATGAGTCCGTGATTTTAAAATTGCATCCATTTGCGCAATATTGATTATTTTTCGAAGTGCGTTTTTTGATCCCGTGCTTCCTGTGGTTTTATTATTTCCGTGGACAACAAATCTGTTTCCATTTCAAGTTTTTCTATTTGTACCTAGCCGTTCTTGCTTGTCTTAAGCCGTGCTTCAAGACATGAAATTTTTCGAGCCAAGATTTTCTGCAAGCATTTACAAATTCGTCCATCTTTTCGAGAATTTACCCAAACAACAGAGTACCAGTGGGTATTTTTTCATTTCTGCCTATTTATGGTTGCCATTCGTCTAGATTCTAGATTTTACCTATGAAGTTAAAATTGGAATTACGCAAAAGAACTCGCTCAAGTACCCATCGGCAAAAACCCCAACCCCATTGAAGAGTTGAAATTCAATCTCACAAGAAATAAAAAATACCTACATTGAAGATATTTTCAAAATTCAAACCGAAACATTGCTCGGTGTCAGCATTAAAAATAATTAAAGAATCCCGAGTATAGAGAGGTACTTATGAACCGGATATTTTTAGGATTCTTGAATCATGTCGCAAACTCTTACCAGTTCTGAAATCGGTCATGGCGAGTTCCGACATTGAGTCAATATCTTTCAACGAAACTGATCGTTCTGAGAGAAAGTAGATTAAACTCATTATACTCTCATGACATTCTACTCTGTTCTGACCATTCCGGCCATCATCATTATCTTCAAATAACTGATGAAATTCGTATTCTTGACAACTAGTGTTGTGAAACTTCACTGTAGTATGAGTCTAACCATTTCTTTTGACCTTTCCGGCCATCATCATCTTCAAATAACTGATGAAATTCGTATTCTTGACAACTAGTGTTGTGAAACTTCACTGTAGTATGAGTC
The DNA here is from genome assembly GCA_030068105.1 of Sinentomon sp. SZTP_YWyxl. Classification (NCBI taxonomy): domain Eukaryota; kingdom Metazoa; phylum Arthropoda; class Protura; order Sinentomata; family Sinentomidae; genus Sinentomon; species Sinentomon sp. SZTP_YWyxl. Next base: position 1,443 of record JASGXE010017678.1, read on the forward strand.
TAACCATTTCTTTTGACCTTTCCGGCCATCATCATTATCTTCAAACAACTGATGAAATTCGTATTCTTGGAAACTAGTGTTGTGAAACTTCACTGTGGTATGCGTCTAACCATTTCCGGGAACAGATAATTTCAGCTATCCCATCTCAAGAATTATTTGGTTTTGTTTTGCTTCAAATTTCCGGATGCCAATTTTAATTTCCGGATTCTAACAGGAATCAAGGTTGAGTACGCTGCTGTCGAGAATCTGGCACCAACCTACTTGGACTTCACCTCTGTGAAACCAGATTACATAGATCCGCAAACAGACCACATAGTCCCAGATGCGTAGTCTTATGTAAAAGTAAGTGATTTAGAATGGAATCTGATTTTTAAGTGTCAACTCTCCGAACGGTTGATCCTCCAAACTCTTCACCAAATCACTGTGCCACTGCAAAACAGAAAACGTCTCTCCACTGAGCAAACACTTGATTGAATGTCCTGCTCAAGAACTGTTGAAGTGTTTTTACAATTTGTTCGTTCGTTCGGTACTCCTTTTATTGTGGTTCTATATTTTGTTTTTACCGTGCACTCTATGTTGCGTTTGTATTTGCAGATGGCTTTTTTTTATGGGTTTTTTATAGAAGGGATTTGTAGATGGGTTTTATAAGTGGGTTTAGAAAATTGGTTTTGGTGTGTGGATGAGTTTTTTCAGTTTTGTTGATGGGTCTTGTAGATCGGTTTTAGATGGGTTTTGGTTTAGCTGTGCGACGACAATCGGATGGTTTTAATCGTATCATGGAAGCGCAATTTATTCAAGCTTTCCCGCTAATTCGGATTTTTGCGAGGTTATGTTACGAATCGTTCATGCATACTATGTATTATCTAAAGCAAACATTGTTATCTTCAGTACGCATCATACTGAGACGAGATTACCTCACTATAAGAGTAGAAAATCGCAGATTTATTCGCACGAGAAAACATCCAGATTCAGCCAACCTCATTCGGGGATGGGATTTATACCAGGGTTGCATTATTTTACCAGGATTTAATATGTATAAATGCAATATGGAGCATTTTATTCACGAGATAACACACTTCGAATTATGTTTTAAAATCGAGCTTTGACCGCGGACGGTGTTTCACACAACGACAAAATTCTCTTTTTGTTTACACATAAAATATACATGTTGCAAGAAGGTTGTAATGACGGTTGGCGGTATTTTCTCACTAAGGTAAATATTTGTCTAAAGCAAAGTAGTCAAGAGCTAGGAATTTTGGGCTGGCGTTGTCACGGCATACTGCGTAAATTTATTCATTTTGAGAAAAACTATCTTTAAAATGACGACGCTTGGGTAACTAAGGTCTCGAGGTTGCAGCTAGGATCTATCTACACGTACGTTCAATATGATCTTCGAAGATCTTACTATAGGTCTAATCAACCTATGTTGGAAATCAACTTAAACTGCCGTTATTTCCACGACAACCTAACAGATCTCCTTAGTAAAACACGCAATAACTCAGAAACACGAGAAAAAAGATTAAATAGTGGATGAGTTTTATTGAGGTTAATGTTGGCTGATGAAATAATTCTTGCACACCATCAGAAAATTGGAATCCCTATCATGTACCTTCTTCTTTTCATGTCACGAAAGTAAGTTATCCTGTTTTGCGACAATTCTGGAAAAGGATAAAAATTTACGCGACGCCAGTGTGATGGGTTATTTCCCACAAGGCAGTTTAATACACCGAGAATGTTGAATAGGGAAACCCACGATTGATTCTATGAGAAATATGAATGATCATTTAGGATATCTGTGGTGGAGACTGACATTTATTTTTAAAACATGTTTAATTTTTTCTTTCAATTTATTTTTTGTCACTTCATATTATTTGTTGGTTTCTGAGTAAATTACCCAAAGCTTAAAATAGCTTCTACTAATATTTCTTTCCGTCTTTTAAAGTTTAACCATTACGGATGTTGCACTATACGTTTTTTTACAAGCTGCAGGAACAGATAACACTAACTGATCATGTGAAACAAAACTAAAATTCTTTCGTTTTTAAAACAGCAAACCGCAACCTTGCGACATTACCGCAGATCATTCCCCTCCGTCTCAATCCTTCTCCAAGATGTCGTCACCAATTGATAGGTGTACATTTTTAACTCACCGGTCAAAAGCTTCTTTATAAGGATGATCTGTTTAGCCTTAAGATCGAGTTCACTGTTGATACTCTCAAGAGTTTCTGATGAGTCAACCATGTCCATTAGATATCCCGAGTTTATCTCTAACATGTCGAAGATAGCATCGTATTCTGACGTTTGAGAATCTCCAGTGAGTTTTAGAAACATTCTGTTTAATACGTCAATGACATCAGGAAAGTCTTTAAACTGCAATTTATAATCTGAAAGAAAATATATATTCCATTACCAGTAATGACGGAATTAATGACCTTATGCGGCATGTGTTTTGCCCACTTATCTGTTGCCTGTAAAACTTTTGTTTCTTATTTACTCCTATGCAAGTTGTTGAAATTTTTTCACTGATGCGACAAAATATTCTTGAGGTGTGCGATTTTATCCTCAGTTATAAAAATGCGGTATTTTCTTAATTTCTACATCATGGCGTTTTGCTAAAGTCTGGATAGTTGAAATATTCTGCATGCAAGATAAAGTTATTTCCGTCATCAGAGAAGACACGCTTTAAACAGAAAAACTGATATAATATAAAATATATATTCAGATAATATATGTTTAATAATATATTATTTAATATTAAATATATTAATTATTATTAATTATAATTAATATTAATATTATTATTATTTTTATACTATATATATACATAATATTTTACAGTAATTTACTTTTATACTCGATATCTCTCCGTGATTTCATATTTCTTTTGTAATCATTATCGGCTCAAGAATAGTAGAAAAAAATAAAAAAAACAGTAAAAAGTATTTAGCGATAAAATTTCCACAACAAACAGAAATTTTTTAAAATTGTTTCCCCATCATTGCATTAGACACTTGTCTGATAATTTCCTGTGGCAATAATTCACACTTTTTGTTAAATTAATTTCCAACGAAAATATTTGGATCGATTTTCCTCGAGGATTGTATGCAGTTCGGGCTGGACTTGAAAATTGCAATGATCCCTTACGCTGATCATTAAATTAAAAAATTGCGTTTGTTTTGATACTGATAATGCACACATAATGATTTCAGATTTATCCACACCGTCGTATGTAGTCGTGGAAAAGGTAAACTAATTGTGCTAGAGCGCCAATATTTAAGCCTTGGAGGTTCAGGTTTGTTCCTGCCTTGCATTTCTGCAAATTTTCTCAATATTTCGTGTAAAACGTTCCAGAACTATGAAATGTTTGCGCCCAAGAAGGGCTTATGTTATTTTCATAATCTCTATCCCAATAACATTACGTGTATCTAGATATGAGACCGAGATTGAACTCTCCATGGTTCCGTAAGACAATATTGACATGCATTCAAGTCAACAGCAGTATAGCTAACGTGTTTTCAATTCCTCAGTGCGGCTTTGCCTCTTTGATCTCAGCAGCTGAGCGTTTCTGAGAACAGCCAAGTCGGTCATTGTAAGATATCCTGTTTAAGAGAAGAGAGCAATAGTTTATGTGTGTATCAATTCACCAAAAAGATATCAAAAAGAGTCCTATTTTCACGAAGAAGATTGGTCGTCAACCGCACTGTGCTTGATTCCGAGGTCATCATGTTTTGCCTTTTGCCTTCGGTGTAGGGCTACAAATCGCAGGCACAGATATCTGTTGTTGGAGAACGTCTGTGCAGTCGCCTCGCTGTGCAGCGAGAATGCTGACTTTCTGGCGCAATGTGGACAAGCGAAAGAGACGTTGTGCATGGGATTGTGGGGAGGTTTCAGAACAGGTCACTCAAGCAGGCGTTCAAAATGGCACCTCGATACACCCGTCAAAATTCCCCCATAAGATCTCTATCGCGGCGTTCAAGGAGTTTGCTGTGGATGGTCGCTGATGCATTGCTTTGTTATGGCCGGAACTAGGGATTTTCTGGGGCGATTTACAGGCGGACGCATTACAATGCCCCAGAAAATTCTGGATAAAATGTACAGAAAATTCTGGATAAAAAGCTGAAAGGAATGAGGCTACATACGTACGTAGGCATTCATGTCATGAAAGATATTTTCAGGTTTGTTACGTGGCCGCTTTACAATGCCTACACAGCTTTGGAGCGAAAAGTTGAAAGGACTGAGGTTACATAGGTATTCATGTTAAGAAAGATATTAGGACTATTTCCTGTTTGCCTCTTGGCTGCGTGACAATGCCTACACATAGCTTTGGAGCTAAAAGTTGAAAGGAGTACGACTACATAGGTATTCATGTTAGGAAAGATATTTTCCCGGTTTGCCTCGTGGCCGATTTACAATGCCTAAAATAGTTTTGGAGCTAAAATTTGAAAGGTGTGAACTGGACGATTAGGTACCTACGAGTTGGCTACAAAGGCATTCATGTTAGGAAAGATATTTTTTTCCTTTTTGCCTCGTGGCCATGTAACAATGCCTACATATAGCTTTGGAGCTAAAAGTTACAGGGAGTGAGGATAATAGGGATGCACGTTAGAAGAGTTATACTCCGTTGTGCGTCACACGGCACTCATGTTGAAGATGCGGGAAAATGAGGTGGCATGGTGCGTCCTCCCTGATCGAGAGACTTTTCAGTTTTGAGGATGACCTTTCGCGGATGACCTACTCGCATATTTCCAATTCAAAAGCACCAAACGTTTGGATTGTGATGAATGCCGGGGTCACTGTTTTGGGAAACAATGCTTAGATCGGCCATAGACATCAAAATGAAACCTAACATTGCAGTAAACGTGCCCTTTCCAAGGAATGGGATCATTTGGAGGTGTTTTCGCCAAAAGGTGTTCTCAGGAGGTGTTTTCGCCAAGAAAAGGGAGAGTAAATTTTTTTTGTATTTGAAACTGTTTTGTACTTCCCAATAAATGGCCTGCATCCCGTCAAGTCATCTCAAATTGTTTTTCTTTTTCAATGATCTCAAGCTCGCAGTCATGACAACCACACAGGTATCATGGAACGGTTATCAAACCCAACAGGAAAACAAACCAATACTCATGTCGTTGTGCGTTGGCTTATTTGCCGGGTTGCTAGACATTTCTGTAAGTGCCTGTCGATCCATTGGTAAGTTCCTCCACAGTATCAACAGCTTCTTGACGATGTCCATATTAGGCTTGCTTTCTGCAGCGTTGTCAGAGCTTCGCAACTCCTGGATTAGATTCGACCTGTCGAGATCAGCTCCGAGATTTTCCGTAAAATTCAGGAATTCCGGCGAAGATGTTGGGTCCATAATGAATTCCCATATTCCAGTCAGCTTTTCTTCGGAAACTGAGGGTAAAATGGCAGTTACGCAACCTGGAAATATTTTGTTAATTTATTAATCAATTTATTTGTAAAATCCTATTGCCGTATGGCCATTTATTAGCGAAACATGTATGTCAGATAACATTGTTGCTGCATGTCCCATGCTTGTGGGACCATAAGCACGCCCGTAATCTCTTCGGTAGAAGTCAGAGATGAGGGAAACGATTTTAATGTATACGTATGTCTGCATATCCCATTCTCGTGAGACCATTAGAACGCCCGAAATCTCTTCGGTAGAAGTCAGAGATGAGGGCAACGATTTTAATGTATGTCTTCATGTCCCAATCTCGTGAGTCCATTAGCACGCCCGAAATCTCTTCGGTAGAAGTCAGAGATGAGGGCAACGATTCTAATGTATGTCTGCTTGTCCCAATCTCGTGAGACCATTAGTACGCCCGTAATCTCTTCGGTAGAAGTCAGAAATGAGGGCAACGATTTTAATGTATGTCTGCATGTCCCAATCTCGTGAGACCATTAGCACGCCCGAAATCTCTTCGGTAGAAGTCAGAGATGAGGGCAACGATTTTAATGTATGTCTGCACGTCCCAATCTCTTGAGACCATTAGCACGCCCGAAATCTCTTTTCTGTAGAAGTCAGAGATGAGGGCAACGATTTTAATGTATGTCTGCATGTCCCAATCTCGTGAGACCATTAGTACGCCCGAAATCTCTTCGGTAGAAGTCAGAGATGGGGGCAACGGTTTTAATGTATGTCTGCATGTCCCAATCTCGTGAGACCATTAGTACGCCCGAAATCTCTTCGGTAGAAGTCAGAGATGAGGGCAACGATTTTAATGTATGTCTTCATGTCCCAATCTCGTGAGACCATTAGCACACCCGAAATCTCTTCGGTAGAAGTCAGAGATGAGGGCAACGATTTTAATGTATGTCTTCATGTCCCAATCTTGTGAGACCATTAGCACACCCGAAATCTCTTCGGTAGAAGTCAGAGATGAGGGCAACGATTTTAATGTATGTGTGCATGTCCCAATCTCGTGAGACCATTAGCACGCCCGAAATCTCTTCAGTAGTCAGAGATGAGGGCAACGATTTTAATGTATGTCTTCATGTCCCAATCTCGTGAGACCATTAGCACACCCGAAATCTCTTCGGTAGAAGTCAGAGATGAGGGCAACGATTTTAATGTATGTTTTCATGTCCCAATCTCGTGAGACCATTAGCACACCCGAAATCTCTTCGGTAGAAGTCAGAGATGAGGGCAACGATTTTAATGTATGTCTTCATGTCCCAATCTCGTGAGACCATTAGCACACCCGAAATCTCTTCGGTAGAAGTCAGAGATGAGGGCAACGATTTTAATGTATGTCTGCATGTCCCAATCTCGTGAGACCATTAGCACACCCGAAAATATCTTCGGTAGAAGTCAGAGATGAGGGCAACGATTTTAATGTATGTCTGCATGTCCCAATCTCGTGAGACCATTAGCACGCCCGAAATCTCTTTTCTGTAGAAGTCAGAGATGAGGGCAACGATTTTAATGTATGTCTGCATGTCCCAATCTCGTGAGACCATTAGCACGCCCGAAATCTCTTCAGAAGTCAGAGATGAGGGCAACGATTTTAATGTATGTCTTCATGTCCCAATCTCGTGAGACCATTAGCACACCCGAAATCTCTTCGGTAGAAGTGAGAGATGAGGGCAACGATTTTAATGTATGTGTGCATGTCCCAATCTCGTGAGACCATTAGCACGCCCGAAATCTCTTCAGTAGTCAGAGATGAGGGCAACGATTTTAATGTATGTCTTCATGTCCCAACCTCGTGAGACCATTAGCACACCCGAAATCTCTTCGGTAGAAGTCAGAGATGAGGGCAACGATTTTAATGTATGTCTTTATGTCCCAATCTCGTGAGACCATTAGCACACCCGAAATCTCTTCGGTAGAAGTCAGAGATGAGGGCAACGATTTTAATGTATGTCTTCATGTCCCAATCTCGTGAGACCATTAGCACACCCGAAATCTCTTCGGTAGAAGTCAGAGATGAGGGCAACGATTTTAATGTATGTGTGCATGTCCCAATCTCGTGAGACCATTAGCACGCCCGAAATCTCTTCGGTAGAAGTCAGAGATGAGGGCAACGATTTTAACGTATGTCTGCATGTCCCACTCTTGTGAGACCATTAGCACGCCCGAAATCTCTTCGGTAGAAGTCAGAGATGAGGGCAACGATTTTAATGTATGTCTGCATGTCCCAATCTCGTGAGACCATTAGCACACCCGAAATCTCATCGGTAGAAGTCAGAGATGAGGGCAACGATTTTAATGTATGTCTTCATGTCCCATTCTTGTGAGACCATTAGCACGCCCGTAATCGAAAGCGGAAAAGGACATTTTGTGTGCAAGCTGGGAGTAAAAAAGCAAACTTGGAGCAAAAAAGCCGCCCAAATGGGGCCCTCAAAGACCGGGGGCCCTGGACCGAGGTCCAGTTGGTCCATAGGGAAATTCGGCACTGATCAGAAATTACTCCTAAATAATGATTTGTCAACAAAAGTTTCATCCGGCGTAATCACACTTAAATCGTGATCTGTAAGTGAGCATGGGAAAGCGAACCCCCTAGAATAGCCGAGTCCTACAATTGAGGAACCGAAGCTACTCTGATGATATCTTGACACTGCTCGTGATCAATCATGTTTAACTGCCTGTTTACATCATTTGGGCTGCTTCTTCATTGTGTGCTTCTCTCTTTTGTCATCAAATGACACCATTTCTCTATTTCAGTAAATGCTGACTACGAGCATTCCTGTATACCTTTACAACTGCCAATGCACTTGCAGACGCTTCTTGATGATAATAAAAATCTATCAGCAGAATGGCAGCCAACCACAGTGCGTCGGTGATTGAAAATTAACATGTTTAGTTGACACTGCCGGTCATTTATATGAACAGAATTGGCCAGCTGTGGTCAGCTGCCATTCTGCTAGTTTATTTTTATTATCATCAAGTGCATTGGCAGATAAAAAGATATGCAAGCATGCTCACAGTCAGCATTTGCTGAAATACAGAAAGGGTGCCACTTGATCACAAAAGAGAAAAGCGAACAAATAAGACGCCGCCTAAATGATGTAAACAGGCTGTGAAAAAGGATTGATCACGAGCTATAGTGTCAACATGTCATCAGAATAGCTTCGGCGCCTCAGTTGTTGTTGTAAAACTTGGAGATTCTGGCGGTCCACTCCCCCACGTCATTTATAAATCATGATTTAAGTTTGATAATACCGGATAAAACTATTGTTGACAAATCATGATTTATCCCCGGAACTATCACTGAAAAATGATGATTTCCGTCTGATCGCGCCGGGGAAAACAAAAATGATGATTTCCGTCTGATCGCGCCGGTAACGTTGCCATGGTTTATTAAAACTTTGAATCTGAGTTGTGGTTCAGGTATTCTGTTCAATCTTCTGGTTGTATTCCGAGCTGTTTGTCCTGTACCAACGATTTAGTAGAACTGTACCAAACACCAGATCCTAGAAACAGCATAAGATGATCCAGAGTGCAAAAAGTCTATGATGATCTAGAAATCAATTTTCCATTGGCAATATTGCGGTGAATCTGATCAAACTAGTGAGATATAGAAAGTGAATTATTTCGATTGACTTACGTTTAAAGTAGTCGGAATTCTCCTTCATGGTCTTCTGTGTTAATTTCCAGTTGTCCTTCATTTCTTGAAAGCGATCCTCTGTGGAAAATTGAATTAAAACCGGTGGAAAGATATCCACAATATTGGGAATTATGCTTTACAGCTGGATTATTAAATTTGGCTTCTGATAATCACAAATCTGGAAACATGGTATAACGGTGAGTGCTCCCACAGATGATTGCTTAGATCAAAATTTCTCAGTGCTGATCAGCACGATGATGTTTGTAACGCTTTGTCTGTTGTTGGATTGTATTCGTATGAGTGCCACAATGTAATTGAACATACGACATTTCCTTCACCTACACTAAGAAAACCACAGGTGTTATTCCTTTTCAGATGGGGTTCCGATTTACCACCAAAACCCAGATTTGTCCACCGAGACACACCTTTTGGGTTGTAAATTTACTGTTCTTCTCGAATACTCCCCTGTGGAGTAATTTGGGCTAATGCATTATCTGATAGCGTCGTTCCTTTATTCCGAGTAAATTTCCACCTAATTTTTACATGAAAATTTGAGATTTGTACATTAGTTTTCATCGGCAATTCAGATAACAAGCTCTGTACTTAGATGACTGCTGGGAATTAAACAGCCACAGTAAGCCCTGCATCACCTAGCATTTACTCGGAGCCTTTCTTACGCTTCAGTCCTGTATGTCGCCGGAAACGTTTTCGTGTAATTCTGTAATGTAATAATTCTGATTCAACCCTTGAATCAGATTATGAGAGCGAGCAATTCTGATTGTCCATACAGTCTATTGCAGTTTTCCAGCATCCACTGCATGGACTTCAATTTCAAATTTTGGACTTAATATTTTATCTAATGTGCCAGTGGATCTTTTTATGTTTCCAATATCCAATCTTTACATTTTTATTTGATGTACGAATTCGAAAGATGTCATCTCAGCAGACGATTCATACATGCAGTGCCATCTTTTGAGTCAATTCTAATTAAACTCACTCTGGGGGAGACGTTTACTCCACTGGAGGAGTAAACCTGGAAGAAATAGGGAATTGCTGCTGGAGTGAAACACTCCTCTTGAAATAAATTAATCGCAGTTTACACCTTTTGGGGTTTCTGTTTGCTCAATACAAAAAGGAGTGAATTTAGAAATTCTAAAAGGAACCAGAGTTTATATTTGGACACCTTGTTAGTGGGTATCGAAGGAAAACGCCAACAAAGTGCTAAAATGCATAATCTTTTTTCGGTGCAAGAAATCAACTTTTCATTTTCTGTGTAAGTCGCTTCGGCTTCAGGAAATCGAGTAACTAAAATTTTGTTTCACTCAAGCGAAAAAAATTAATTTTGAAAACTAAGAGTTGAAATTGGGTGAAATTGAATGCCAGAAAAAGCTAAAGCTTTCACATTTTAAACTTCGTTCGAAAGTAAATCCACAACCATCAGCGTAAGAGCGGAAAAGACACACAAACAGTCAAGATAAGAGATCTGCTTATGTATGTATGTATTTTATTCAGATTTGCTATATAAATGCAAATATCAGTTTCAGTAAGACATGAACATTAACACATGAACAGCAAAAAAAAACCTCATTTTCAGGGATTTGGAGGCTTAGATCTACGAGTAGATCCTGGGTCAGTACACTATGAGTAAAAGCCCTTCTAAAAATGTAAAGTCTCGAAAAGGAGAATTTCCGATTCTTACTAACCGCTACTGAAACTCAACGTATTTTTTCAAAAGGCACTTTCCGCCCATTTTTGATACATGTGGTTTCACATACATCTAAAACGCAATTTTTATTAAGCTTAATGTCCTTACCATCATCAATCCATTTTGAGTAACCAATTCTAGATTGTGATCCTACAAGCGAATGAAAAAGAAATGTCACAGTCAGGATTGTCTCCCTGCGTCAGTAAAACTGAAATTCACATGAATATATGATTGTTTGACGGAAATGGTGAATCCTTTAAGCGATTAATTGTTGGATAAATCGGTTTGAACTTCTTTAAAGATTTGTGAAATTACCAAAGATTACCAAATCTTCCACTTAAAACACCATTAGAAAGCTGCCCCAGATACAGATATATATTTCGCCCCGACATGAAAACGGAAGTGTGTGGGAGAGATGTAACCGTTACAAAAGGATTAGGATGTGCAGGTATTATAGGTGCAACATTGTAATTTAAACCTCTCCAAAGAAGAGTTAAAGATATACTGCAACCATCCAAAAACACCACTTGACGACGCTAACATTCTCAGAGGTAAAGAACCTGAGTTTTCAACGTTTCAGTTTAGCCTCACTGATCTTCCATTTCAGTCCATGACTCCACAAGGCGGGTGTGCGGACTCAACGTGGGATTCCCTTTTTGCCACATTTAGATTTGCGAACGACATACTTCCTGAGCATTTTACATTAACAAAACGCGTGTCCCTCAAGGAACCCACGTAAATTTTTACCACATGTTTTTATTTGAATAAGTGAAATCTGATTGAGTCACTGCTTCTTCTCAGTAACACATCTTTAGACTAACTACACTCAAACAGGTCGACAAAAGCTCGTAATTATTCGGACGATTTGAAGCCTCGCTTTTAGGTTTTTGGTGTTGTGCGCTTTAATCGGCGAAAAGTCTAGATGTCACAAAGGGTTTAACCGAATATCCGCCTAAATTCTGTCACCATGTTCATTCTTGCCACACTACAAGAATCTCACACGACCAATCTTGATCAATAGTTCACAGTTTTCACTGAACTTCGAGTTTAAACTTCTGACAAAGTTGCTTACATGACTGTATTATCATAACCACATACATTCCTACAACATCACACTTTCATCTTGGAAGCTGCATGGCTAATTTTTGACTGTGGTGACATATTATATGGCTTATCTGTAGCACAAGCCGATATGCTATTCTCATCTCTTGTGCTACAGCACAAGAGATGAGGGGTTAAGAAAAAAGGATTTCCATCAATGGGTATCTACTTCCATCTCCTCTCTTTAATTTTTCACCGTCTCAAGAGTGCTGCGAGGTGCGGTTGTTGTCCTCTCGTGTTCGGTCCGGTTTTACACAATACCTCCAGCGCATCTAGATATGCGCTGGAGGTATTGGGAGCTGATGAGCGCTTTATTACAAATCATTAAAACGCTGAGAGTTGTTTCAGATGAACGAAAGCAAGAATTCGGTTGAGAATTATACTGAACTCCACATGGTATTTACCGTTGTACTTTTCCTTCCAGATATCATTAATACATTGTAATTTCTCGAATAGTTCGTCTTTACCATCTTCGTCACCGTCAATTATATCCTGAAAGTTCAAAAAATCGGCGTCCTTGCCGAGGACGCTCTCAATTATGTACTGAAAATCGGGAGAACTGCCTTCGTCAAGGAAGTAGTTCCAGGACATCACAGCACCGGTCTTGTCGATTCCCGTAAATCCCTGATCGATTGCATCTGCAATGATAAGAAAAGGAAAAACAAAATGGGAAAAACTTCAATTTTTTCCAAGAATGGCAATGGAATTCATGTTCCCATTCAAGTTGAACTTCAGAACCACCAGTTACATTTGCGGACGTGAACTTTGTGGAAGTTTTTCGGATATTCTGGGCGGATATCAAGTGGTAGGTTGACAGCAAGTAATAACCGGTATGAGTAGGTGTTATAGGCTAGGTACTCGTATAGTTGGCATCAATTAAGAAATTAAAAAAAAACTGTAAATCACGGCTGGGAAGTTAGTTATACCAAATCCTGATCGTACATTTTTGCTTTCTTTTTTCATTTTTTTTTCATTTTTGCAACCAGAAGCAACACGAGTTTCCAAAACAAAAATTTGTCCGATAAATGATTGATGGCAGGATTCCAACATCATATCCGCTAGAGAAGTTAATTTTATATGATATACGCAATGTCATCTCGATACTGTCATATTTTAATTTCCCACTTGAACGGTAAGCAGAATCGTTGCCGGTAAACACGGAATAAACGCTACATGCCATAATATTTTTCGCCATCGCCCTGCTATCATTACAGAACCAGCGTTGAGAAGAAATCTGGCGTTGAACGAATTTTTACCTGCCGTTTTCACAAAAGTCATTTTTCAACACCTATAACCACTTGGGATATCACGCTGCATACGCTTTCTTGGATTCCCGGAGTCTATTCGTTCGGGTATCGCAAGAAAATCGAGCAAATGTCGCGCTGTGCATGATTCCGCGAAAAAAAAACTCGTGAGAAAAAAAAACTACACCCAGAAAAAAATACAAAATACAAAAACAAAATGCATTTTCAAGAAAATGTCAAATTTCAATTTCTAAAATCGTTTCTCACCTCTGACACTCGTATCAATATCACGGACTAGCTTCAGTTGGGTCAATTCCGTTTGCCCATTTGAATCCTTTTCTCTGCTGTTGAATTTCTCACTTTCCAGCAACTTGACCGTTGATATCTTTGGAGTGTTTAACATCTGTCGTATTTTTAATCTTCTAGGCTGCTGCCAGTAATCCAAGCCTGCAATATCACATTTTGCACAATGCGATACGATGTCTTTATTTCAATTTAAAATTCAATTTCAATTTAAATTGCTGAATAGACCGAGTGATCAGTAACGCTGACTGTAATTCAAACTTGTAAGTAACTTGTAATTTAAATTGTTAAATCGCAATTAACAATCAGCTGCAAACAGCGTCGTCAGTTCTTATGATATTCTTCATTTGAAAATGGTATGAAAAATGGTACCTTGAAACTGGTACCTTTGAAAGGTACCAGCTTAACTGGTAAAAGATGGACTGGAGAAAATGGTACCTTTGAAACCGTTGAAAAAGGTCTTAGGGTTGGAGTCCTGAGCATCTTTTGCATTCGCAAAAGATGACTCTGTTCCTACGTCGCCAAGATACCATCCTACCCATTCGCCCAGAGTTAATTATTACAAGCGTCGACCACAAGGACTTTCAAGTGAGACGCTGATATTGTGATACACCTTTGGGTAGTCACAAATGAATCCAGATACATCGGTAACAGGTGTCTGAAAGGCTTTTATCATTCATGGCCAATTGGTTCGTTGCCATTTTTGAAAGTGTTCGCCCATTAGTTGCCAACAAAAAGAGCTTAACGTTCTCTTAGCATTTTCATTGAGAACACAAAACGCCCTTGAAATTCCGAAAGTGAAAGGCAGTCAATGATAATTGGATTTTGTAATGCGCAGGTCCCTTACCAAAATCCCTCAACGCAAAAGAAAAAGTATGCAGCTTCTTCATAGCAACATGATTGAAATTTTTACAAACTATATTGCGAGGTGTGGTGTGCATTAAATTTCCTCCTTCATTTAGAGTGAGGCCTGTTCCTCGTCGAACTGACCATGGATACCATATTGAACAGCCAATTGTCAAATTCAATAAGCATTTCAACAGCTTTCTCTTTCGCACAGTCAGGGAATGGAATGCCCTTTTGCCTTCGTCATCCTTCCTCCAATCATTGCCTCCCATCAACTAATTCTGAATTACTCATCTGATTCATCAATAAAAAATTGTGAGTGCAGTCCGGCCTCATTGACTCCCTATTTGCCTGTCTGGCCATTCTTGAGGTGTGTTGTTTGTTTATTTAATGTTGCGTTTTGTTGGTGTTTATTGCTTTATATCTATATGACTTTCAACTTGATTGTTGATATTTATGAAATTAACAAATAAACAAATAAACAAATATTTGTGACGGATAGGAATTTCCCTTCAATATTGCGATTTGCGAGTGCGCCCGTTGCAATAAGACCTGTAGGAAGTTTCCAGTTGAATGCAGGGAGTCTATAGTTTCCCTTTTGTAAATCCAGTTCCGAACCTCCATGCAGCGGTTGTGTTGGTTGCGAAATGTGCTCACTTCATTTGCGGATTTCACTCTTTCTTCACTGCATAAAAAGAAATACAGATGCCAATTACCATTCCGCTATTACCGTTCTGCGAGTCTCGCTTTGCTAATTTCTCTTCTTGATAAACTGGAAAATGAGTTACGCAAATGTTATCCTCCCATACGGTTTGGTAAGGAGTTGAACTTATAATTCCACACAAAAAACAGAGCAAACTGACCATCTTCATCAGCACGATTCAAAAGAAACTTAATCTCCTCCAACGTTTCCATCAGGCGCGTGTAATTATCAGAATTCGTGTTGGCCAGAGCGATCAAGAGATTTGAGGGTTGCAATAATTGACGCTGTGCATCCGTCAGCGCATTATCAATGATATTCATAATATCAACGACAGCATCTTCGGATGACGAATCAGAATCGTCGATTTCCATGTTTGACGATCCAGTGGCAGTATCATCCACTGACAAATCATAGTTGTCAATGTCCATGCTTGTTGACTCTGTGGCAGTGTCATCATTGTGAACATTGACCGCAATGTCTGGCCACTGCATGTCAATGTCCGCAATAGGCCAATCAACCCTTGGTAGAACACATGATATTAGATGGTTTTTGTCGTCGCCGAGAGTTGTGGTAATCGCTAAAAATAGGAAAAATTACAAGATTGTTGCGATGACAGATATGTTCCCATTCCCTCGTGACATCCCAGCAACAACATCACACTTCCACATTGATAGCTGCACGACCTGTGTTGGACAACACTCTCCAAGTTCCACTGCAGTGAGCACCGCCAACTGTCAAGGCTTTTAAAACTGATGGCCCAGTCGTGTCGGGATACACAATATCAAAAAGATAGACGACTCTACGTCGTCTGCTGTCCGACCTGCCGAAACTCTGGAGCGTCTCACCCGGAAGTCCCATGCAACTCTAGCTGGGTGAGCGTGACTGATGAGTGCCCCATTGAGTCATGGTTTGTTTAATATCTTGTTTTGTCCACTTACAGCAGACGACATAAAGTCGTCTATCTTTTTTTAGGATTGTTGCATTGTTGGATTTTGACGATCATGCTCTTTTCCATTTCCATATTCACATCCTTTTCGTGTACTCTGTCCAAGATTTTTATGAAAATCCCCGCAATGGTTAACACACGCAGATCTTGCATCGGTTAAACTTTCAGTTTTCCCTTCCCGGAATCCTGGCATTCTTTGCTGATCCCCATTTTGTTCTTTGCTAATCCTGACATTGTTAGCACCCAGATCTTGCGACGAGTAACGTTCACTGCCCAGTACCTTTCCTAGAACCCAATAGAGTGTTTAAAAAGAATAGTTTATCAAATTGAAAAGCGATGAAATAAGCGCTTGGCGGATTTCAGCGACAGTCAGAGAGGTGCTGATAGGGTGATAACAACCATCTAGACAGGAAACAATCTGATATTTTCTCGCTCGACGAAAGAAGGCATGGGAGGATACATGTGATAATTGCATTGCTGTGCGAATCACATCGTGGCCTGTTGCGATTTGTTTCATGTCGGATAACCCCGGACGGATTTCGGGACTATTTCCTTAATTATAACAACCGGTAACATCATTTTCCAACAGATGATTTGAAATTTAGAATAAGAAACATTGGTCAGCTTGAGTGGATCCCTCAACAGCTGGACCGATGACTTGTTAGGCATTTTCAACAAGCTTTAGCGAAATTTTTGCCTTTGGAATCAAATCGAAAATGCTCTTTCAAGTAATCGAGTCGCATTGCATTTTGGAAAAAGAGTTGAACTTTCAGCAGCTAGCTACATGTGGATACTTCATTGTACTTATTTAGACTTGCGATATAAATGCAAATATCAGTTTAGCAAGACAACACAGCACATGAACAACTTAAAACCACATCTTCAGGGCAACATTTCAAAAAATAACGTGGAGAACAAAATACAGAACTGATATACTGAGAAACTTATGACAATAATGAAATCAAGAAAAAATAATGAACAAGGAATAGATCCATACATTGTCCAAACGACTAGGTTTTATATCGTGTATATGACGTGTATATGATATGACATGTAACAATGACGTGTATGTGAGAACGTGTATATGAGACACGTCCAACCGATACGTGAACGGACATCAGAGGTGGATATTAAGCAATAGGTTGACAAAAAACAATTATTGGGGGCTCACCAACCAGGGGGTTACCATCAAGCAATATGGACAGTGGTTAGAGGTTTGGTAACGTTTGGTTAGCTATATTTAAAAAGCGAAGACAAAACTCAAATCACCGCCCGGAAGTTTGTTTCACCAAATGATGCTTCTAATTGATAATTTTTACCGGAACAATGATTTCGTTTCGAATAGAGAATCAAACTAGATAAAAAAAGATAATGATACAAAAGTCATACTGTTCAGATTTTCAAGAATTTTTCGAATGAATTTGTGGACATAATAAAGTTGTCTGAGATCCACAGATCGAATGCTCTTGATATTTGTTGATGAGAGTTCGCCGATGACTTTGTAGCTTTCGTCCGTCTGTCCAATCAGATTCTTCAACTCGTTCAGCTTTCCACCATCTTGGCAAGTATCGAAGAGAGCCTCCATAAGTTCCTTGAAATTTTCTATTTCTGCCTCTTCATTATCTAATGAATATGCTGTTGAAGATAAAGAGGACAAAGATGTGTACTAGGAGATCCAACACAATTATCGAAGAAAGCAGTTTAGGCTTCTGTTCTACTCGCTTCAAGTTGCGTTGGCAGGTTACTGAAAGCACTGGAGATCATTACTAAAAAGGAATGCAGTCTCATTTGCTTGAAGAATGCCAGTGTTTAGGTTAGAATCGACCTATCCAACCAAGCCCAGCACATGCCCAACAGATATTTAGCCATCTTCCGTGACTGGGGGCTAGTTTTCGTGAAATGTGGGCGGGGATAGGGCGAGATAACTGCCAGCATCAGGACAGTTTCGCTCAAGCTTGGGAGGCAGTGAATTATATTTAACCTGGATTTCTGACTTGATTCTGGGCCATTTATCGGCTCCTGTTAAAGGTGCAGGTTGTCCACAATATTCTGGAATTTTTCACCAGTAGGAATCGTACATAAGAATACTCTTGTGGTATGCACTCAATACAGCTTATTGTGAACTAATATTACGGCCTTTTTTATGTTTGCATTAGCCGTGTTAAAGGCACGAAGGACTGTTTAGAAAGATGTTCTCTACACGTGTACCTTTTAGATACATTTAATTTTTAGCAGTGGACCTTTGGTGTTAATTGTTTTCAGTTTTGTGGCAGAGTTATCACCGCCTGCAAGATTTTTCTTGATATCGGATATCAGATACATTTTCTTGATATCATATACATTTACAAGATGTATCTGATATTCAAGCGTTTTCATGATTGGAATTTTCGGCATTTTTCGAGAAAACCCGCGGACATAGGCTATAACTACTTTTGTGTATAAATTACCTATACCATGGAACATCTCCATCACCAGAAGATGACTCAAATTGTGAAGTTCAGCAAGCCTGAATCAAATCGGATTTCTGAAACCAAATTCCAATTCTGAAAGCCAAATTCCAAAATGGTACACTTATGAGAACTGCATTTATTACACATGCAGAAACCATCGGTCGTATGTACCAAAGCCGCTAACTCTTACCCTAACCCTAATTTTGAAAAAAATCAATTCCGCATTCAGATGCACTTTCTGAACGATGGAAATGGAATACTGTTGTGCATAGAAATCAAATTCTCCTAAAGATTTCTACACATGAAAATTTACTGTTCTGATATCTGCTGGAAAATTTTATTTCTATGCACAAGAGCAGTACATTTTTTCCATCGTTGAGAAGGATGCATCTGAACTTGGAATTTACTTTTTTCAAGCTTAGGATTTGGGTTAGGGTTAGTTGCTTTGGTGCATACCGTCGCACGTCTTCTGAGCCTTACCTAGAGCTACCATTTCGTTGCTAAGTACACCGGCAATTGCAACGTTGTAGTCGTCGGCCATAGCCTGCGGTTGATCTGGCCATACAGCGCCATCTATAAATGTTTTGAACTTCTCTCTATATTCGGCGTTACTGATCACTCGATCTATCATGTCCGAATAAAATTTATCGGATAGGTTTCCTCTGAGCTCATCCATTGCGCCAGCTATCATTCCATACACAGCTGCATCATTCTTGATGTTTTTAACTTCATTGTGGGACGTGTGCAAATAAGAAAAAGCATAAAATAAAAACGTTTGGGAATTTCTGTTGCCGACGATTTGAAACACCACTTACCGCACAAGCAGAAAAATCTTTATGATTCCACATACGAAAGCAAATAGACAGCCACACACGCAATGAAATTCGGCATGAATGTAACTTTACACGGCAAAAAATCTAAGCCATATCATGCATGCGGTTTATGCGTGCCAAACTCATGACATGATTTGGGTGCGCAGAAAAACGTCTACATTTCGGAAGGTCCAAAAATTCGCGGAATGTAGTGCTGATGTAATTCAACTTTAAAGTGAAAATGGGGCTGGGTTACGTTAAGGTGAGGTTAGGGTTGGGTTAAGGTTAGGGTTAGGATAGGGTATGCTATGTAGGTTGGAGTATCCGCGCCTTCTTGCACCTTTTGTACCTCCGAAAATTAGGTGTTATTCCTGTAACCCTGAGAGTCGAAGCACGCTTACCTACAAGCAAACGAATTCTGGGAACAGCAGAGACGCAGGCAGAGGTAAAGTCCCCAAACGT
Organism: Sinentomon sp. SZTP_YWyxl; assembly: GCA_030068105.1. NCBI lineage: Eukaryota > Metazoa > Arthropoda > Protura > Sinentomata > Sinentomidae > Sinentomon > Sinentomon sp. SZTP_YWyxl. Next base: position 21,062 of record JASGXE010017678.1, read on the forward strand.
CATGGGACGCCATTCCACCCTCATCTACATTTTGCTACGGCCCATACCAGCGCCATAAAAGAGGCGACGATAGACATGCCCTGCCTGCCACGTATGCTTTGTGTGAGCATTTACGGTCAGATTTGTAATAGAACAAGTTAGGGGCAGGGTTCTCGGTTGTCTGCACTTGGTTGACAGAAACCTGAGTTGTGAACCGGTTCTCAACAAATAATTTATCCTCAACATTCCTTTCTCTGCTTATTGAGATTAAATTCGGGGCCATGGTAGAGTTGTTTACTGGGGGGTCTCTTACTGCTTTTATTTTGACTGCGGTGATTGCTGTTTTGGCACGACAGATGCCGGATGCAGTGAAATGTATTTTGAATTGAAATTCTGAGTGTCCTGGCTTTTAGGCTAATGCATTCTAAGGGCCATGCAGCGTAGTGTGGAATTTTTTTCGGGTCGTGGGCATCTTAGTTCTACACGTGTTTAGCCGTCCAAAAAATGTTCCAGATAAAAGCATTTCTTTCCCGTGCATGATGCGGGTGTTAGTTTTATTTTGTACAACATTCAGCTTTTGTGTTGATTCATTCCAATACGAAGGTATGGCTCCTTCAAGAAAACCTCTTAGCATAATCGCTTTATTTTGTGCAGCATTCAGCTTTTTATGCTGATTCATTCCGTGATGAATGCGTGGATAGTTTAAAGAAGCCTTCAATTTGCAATCAGCTATTTGGTAAATCCACTTCAAGTTGAACTCGTGCAACATTTTCCATGTCTGGTGATCAGTCACCGGCCACTCCGTCTGCCGCTTGGGCGATGCAGCATATATTGTTTCGAAGAGTGCAATGTCGTTCGGACGTAGTCAGCCGCCCAATTCCGGTCAGATGGTGAAGTGTTATCAAAAGCTGTCTGAGTCATGTGGCATTTGGTATCACATCAAATGTTCTGGTATTCCCACGGCTAACGATTTTCTCTATTTCTTATCCTAAATGCCTTGTTGCAATGCCCAAGAGGATAAAGTCCATTTCCGACATATCTAACTTGTTACTTCTGTGAAGGAGGTGAGTGTGAAATTTTCTGAGGTCAGAGACACCGTTTTCGCTTCCATAAATGTGGCACGAAATTTGAAGAAATCGACCGCCACTTGGAAGCTTTTGACGACACGATTGCAACTGTTGTCTGTCAACTAGACAACCTCAGTTGGCCTGGTCCAAGCACTTCACATTTGCCACGGGAAGCGTCACGAGAAGTGAAAGAGGTCACACCAGAAGCGCTTAAATTGTCACCGGTGCTATACAGCGCCACACTCGATTCGTAAAAAACTACTCCAACCCCATTCTCGCAAAACATTCCAACCCAAAAACGCCGCAGTTGTGAAAACAGGAGTCTTTGGTGAGGACATCGCGCCTGGCAAGTCTAACCTCCATCATGTGCGTGATTCATGAATGTCCAAATTTAACTCGCAATGTGAGTTTTCGAAGTGGTGTAAGTGCCGTAATGGTCATCAGTTACTCTATCGTCAAAATTCATCGTTGGCAAGTGACGCTTGTGCAGCTTATTGTTTTTTTCTGGTTAAACCAATGCCCTGCACCGTTTTATTATCCACTGTTGTATTTTGCGTGAAGGTATCCTGGTGGAATTTTACATGAACGTATTTTATAGTTGGCAAGTGACGCTGTGCAGCTTATTATTTATTATTTTTTTTTTACTAAATACTGCCGACAAAGGAAATGGTGGCAGACGACGAACAAGATTCTGAGTCAAAAATGTAAAAGACACAAAAAAAAAACAAGAAGTCATAAAATAAAACAAAAGCACAGGAACAATGGATCAAGGACAGGCGACTGGTCAACGGCTGCAAGGTGCGATGCCCAGGGATGCCTTAGCCTTCACAATGGTAGGGGACACGCGGGAAAGGGAATTCCAGTCTCTTATAGTGCGGGGGAAGAAAGAATTAAAATACCGATTTGTGCCACAAATAGGGTATGTGAGAGCAATGCCATTGTCTGTTCTGCGTTGGCTCGTTTTAATTGAATAGCACGATGGCATGGAAAAGTTGCAAGAGTGGGTAACAATATCGCTCAAAAGCTTAATTCTGCGCTCACGGCGGCGCTGGGCTAAAGGGGACAACCCAAGTTCCTTTAATAGACCGGACACACTAACATTGCGTTCGAAAGATCCCGTGATCATGCGCGCCGCTCTCCTTTGGATCATTTCCATCCTCGAAATATCGATCTGACTCGCAGGGTCCCACACTGCACACGCGTATTCCAGAATTGGCAAAACAGAGGAAATATAAGCTTTAAGTTTGGCACGGCGAGAAGAATAACGAATATTTCTTGAGACAAAACACAGGGCTTTGCTAGCTTTTTCGCAGGCAAAATTGATGTGATTTTTCCAGGTCAGATCATTGGAAATTATGACTCCCAGGTATTTAAAAACCGAGACATTTTCGATTTTGCTGTTATTTATGAAGTACGCTGTTCCATTCAAGACATTCGTTGTGCGTCGGGTAAAAGTCATGGCCTTGGTTTTGGTTGGATTAACCTGCATTTCCCAGGCATCGCACCACGCGGAAACCCGGTTGAGGTCCGACTGCAACATTACTGTATCTGCAGGGGATGAGATTACTCTGAAGGGGACGACATCATCAGCAAATAAGCGGATGCCAGAAGTAAGGTCATGTGAGATGTCATTAATGTAAACTAGAAACAAAAGTGGGCCCAACACACTGCCCTGGGGGACACCAGAGGAAACGATTGACTCAGTAGAAGTGGCTGATTGCACTAACACCATTTGCGTCCTAGACTCTAAAAAACTGGCTATGAGACTAAGGATTATTGGAGGGAAGCCTAGGCCCTGAACCTTGGACAGAAGTTTGTCACGGGGGACTAAATCGAATGCCTTAGTGAAGTCAAGGAAAATAGCATGTGAAGAGTGACCCATATCCAAGTTCTTACCTATTTCGTCAATCAGTAAAAGGACCTGAGACTCACATGACATATTCTCTCGAAATCCAAACTGGTGCGGGTGGAGAATTTTATTGTCTGACAAAAATTTCCTGATGTAGGTAGCCAATATTTGTTCGAAGATTTTAGAGCAAATGCAAGTAAGGGAAATTGGTCGGTAACTTTCAGGCCTATTTGATGGCAAGCCTTTTTTCTTAATTGGGACCACCAAAGCTTTTTTCCAGTCCCGTGGCAGCTCACCAAGTACCATTATTTGTGAAAAGAGGGGCGTAAGAATGACACTCATGGCGGGGGCAAGCTCTCTGAGAAAGCGGCCAGGCAAGCCATCGGGTCCCATGGCCTTCTTGGGATTGATATTGTTGAGAAGCTTCAGGACACCTACAGGTGAAATTCGGGGCAGGGTGATGGAAGACGTTGTCGGGGGAAGGGGGAAAGCACGTTTGACAGAAAAAACACTTGAAAAATAATTGTTTAGGACATTAGCAATCTCGCAAGGGTCCACTGATACAGTACCAGTCGGAGTGATCAAGGTCGGAACACCACTGCACTCCTTCAGTGATTTTAAATACTGCCAAAACTTCCTGCAATACTTGTCATCGAGGGTGTCATTGATGAATGAAGTCATTAATGCTGAATTTAGATCTGCGCATTCAGTTCGAAGCTGGGAATAGCTCCTCCGATCAGAGTTTGAACCAGTTCGTCTCAGTTTGGCATGGGCGCGCCGTTTTGCTTGGAGTAACTTGTTCAACTTGTGATTTACCCAGGGAAATTTGGGATTGACTTTAAACCTTCTTACAGGAAGTGCTTTATAAAAAGACTTGAGGGTGTCCCTAATGGTTACCCAACTGTCATTGATGGTCCTGGCTTTTATTGATTTTTCGGTCAACAGTGGGTTTGTGAGTAGGATATTATTCAAATTGGTCCAGTTTATTGTTTGTTAGTGGTTACAACCAATGCCCTGCACCGTTTTATTATCCACTGTTGTATTTTGCGTGAAGGTATCCTGGTGGAATTTCACATGAACGTATTTTATCGTTGGCAAGTGTCGCTTGTCAGCTTATTGTTTGTTAGTGGTTACAACCAATGCCCTGCACCGTTTTATTATCCACTGTTGTATTTTGCGTGAAGGTATCCTGGTGGAATTTCACATGAACGTATTTTATCGTTGGCAAGTGTCGCTTGTCAGCTTATTGTTTGTTAGTGGTTACAACCAATGCCCTGCACCGTTTTATTATCCACTGTTGTATTTTGCGTGAAGGTATCCTGGTGGAATTTCACATGAACGTATTTTATAGTTGGCAAGTAACGCTGTGCAGCTTATTGTTTGTGAGTAGGATATTATTCAAATTGGTCCAGTTTATTGTTTGTTAGTGGTTACAACCAATGCCCTGCACCGTTTTATTATCCACTGTTGTATTTTGCGTGAAGGTATCCTGGTGGAATTTCACATGAACGTATTTTATCGTTGGCAAGTGTCGCTTGTCAGCTTATTGTTTGTTAGTGGTTACAACCAATGCCCTGCACCGTTTTATTGTCCACTGTTGTATTTTGCGTGAAGGTATCCTGGTGGAATTTCACATGAACGTATTTTATCGTTGGCAAGTGTCGCTTGTCAGCTTATTGTTTGTTAGTGGTTACAACCAATGCCCTGCACCGTTTTATTATCCATGTTTTTTTGCGTGAAGGTATCCTGGTGGAATTTCACATGAACGTATTTTATCGTTGGCAAGTGTCGCTTGTCAGCTTATTGTTTGTTAGTGGTTACAACCAATGCCCTGCACCGTTTTATTATCCACTGTTGTATTTTGCGTGAAGGTATCCTGGTGGAATTTCACATGAACGTATTTTATAGTTGGCAAGTGACGCTGTGCAGCTTATTGTTTGTTAGTGGTTACAACCAATGCCCTGCACCGTTTTATTATCCACTGTTGTATTTTGCGTGAAGGTATCCTGGTGGAATTTCACATGAACGAATTTTATCGTTGGCAAGTGTCGCTTGTCAGCTTATTGTTTGTTAGTGGTTACAACCAATGCCCTGCACCGTTTTATTATCCACTGTTGTATTTTGCGTGAAGGTATCCTGGTGGAATTTCACATGAACGTATTTTATCGTTGGCAAGTGTCGCTTGTCAGCTTATTGTTTGTTAGTGGTTACAACCAATGCCATGCACCATTTTATCATCCATTATGGTATTTTACGTAAAGGTATCCTGGTGGAATTTTACATGAACGTATTTTATAGTGGGTAAGTGACGCTTGTCAGCTTATTGTTTGTTAGTGGTTACAACCAATGCCCTGCACCGGTTTATCATCCATTGTGGTATTTTACGTGAAGGTATCCCTGGTGGAACATTGTATGAACGTAATTCCAACAAGTGTTTGCACTAACTGTCTTGGATGCACAAGAAATGTGTGGCAGACTGTTCAGGAAATTGGTAATTGATAGTGACAGTTGGGATTATGGTCCTTCACTCATTCGTTAATGAACCTTGCTTGCGTAACGCTCAGTGAACCTTGCTTTCGGATATCAGAACTTTTGTCTGAAAGCGGACTGAAAAGCGCAAGATGGAATTCATCCCTTTTCGAAAATGGGTTGCAAAACTGGATTGGATATTTCGGCTTCCTTTGCCATCGGAAAAGCACATCAGTGGCTCTTCTCATTGGGTACCTTCCATCACGTTAATGCTGTTCACTAGGACCTGTTTCATCATTGTTGATAATCGGATATCACCACGGCCATCGACCTCTGTTTGTTGCGGAATCTGTGTTCATTATCTATCCAGCGAATCAGCTTGGTGACGTCCTTCTCGGTCAAAATGTCCGTTGTCTACTCCCGTTCGCATTTTTCGTCATCCTTTTGTTGTGTTATAACCTGTTCACTATATTTTGATTGGAAAACGAAACTTTGTAGTTATTGCCTGTTCCACACTTATTCTCCATTGGGAAACAGTTTTTCATTCGTGCCCTTGCTTTTTCTGCACGCTGGCCGATTGCCGCAGCGGAACCGTCGTGTAAGCTGCCGCTGTCCCAATCTATCAGTTATACTGTGCCTGATCTTGGCCGAAATCCTTCCTGATCTGTTGGGCAGGCATAAAATATCCCTCGATCTCTTTGTTTTTCAAGCATCAATCACCGTTCCATTCCAGTGTTCGAAAAAAGAGCATAACTTACGAATTTAATTCAAGAGCATTATAAGTATCTGTCGTGTTCCGGAGTGAATTCTGGTTATCCAGCGAAATGTTTGACGATGAAAATTTACTGTTTGGCTCTAACATAAATGTGTAACAGAATTATACGTTCTGGGAGTGGGTTCTTACTTGCAGTCTGAGATTATATACCAAGTTTTCGTCGCCAATGGTTGCTGCGGATATAACTCAGAACTTACAGCGGTTTGGTGTACTCCTCCTTACAATCCTACAGATTTACGCTTGGTACAGTTTATTTTCCACCAAATCCTGCAGTGGGTCTACCATTTTGCAAGATTTTTAAGTAGCGGTGAGTCAAAATTTATATTCGCCGGTGATTTTAACTCCAAAAATTTCTGTTCCATGCGAGTCCTTCGTCATGTATACCACTCAATATGATTACTTTTTAACTGATTTGGTTAGTAGGTATATCACTGAACCAAATTGCCATAGAACCAACGCGAATCACAGCAACAACGGCATCTGTACGTGGCATAATTTTTTTATTTTACATTCCTGTTCTGAAGGTTTCAGTAGTTCCTGGCCCATCTGACCGGGAGGCCGTTCCCATGCTCTTTTCCCTTGACCTTAGCGACTCCTTACGCACAGCAATTCAGATCAAATCATACAGTGAATATTCTCGAGTGGCCTGGCATTTCCAGAATCTTTTCCTAGTTACAAATCCTTTTCTCTCATGTCCAAGTCATTTTCCGCGAAGTGTGGACAGGTCCGTGGTTCAAAATAAAGGCACTTTTCTGGACTTCATGAAGAATATCCCAGATGTTAGGAAAAGAAATGAATCCAGGTGTTATGAAATGAATCCAAATGTTAGGTTGCAAATCTGGCCATAACAAAGTCATTCTCGCGGGTGATTTTAATTTGCCTTGTATCGACTGAAACAATTTATCCAATCTTGATGTAACCGCAACCGAATCTGAATTCCTGAACCTAACACAAGATGCTGGCTTGCTCCAATTGGTCCTGGAACCCACTCGATACACAAGACAAGGCACGTCCAACACGCTTGATCTGTTTTTTGTTAGTTTTGAAGCAGAAAACAGCATTGTAAGGATCATTCCGGGGGTTGCAGATCACATGGCTGTTAACGTCTCACTTTCATTATTGATCGCCAATGCGAACACAAACAAATTCAAGCGTGTCAAACAATCCAGGCAATATGATTTAGCAGATTGGGATCTGCTTAGATCATCCCTAGATTGTGCCCTCCCTCAATTTTTTGATCTCTCTGACCATGCAGGGAGCAATGACTTATGGGAATATCTTTATCAGGTCCTTTTGTCACTTCTTGATACCATACCTGTACGCGAGAGAACGTTAGATGTGAGGTTCCCATGGATGAACCGGGATTTGAAAAAGACTCTTGTGATAAAACGCCGGAAATTCAAAGCGGCTTGCCGTTTCCCCACACCAAACAACTGGGAAAGTTACACAAATGCCAAAAATACTGCTTTACGACTGAATAACCATTTGTTTGCAAATTTTATAGAGAATGTTGTAAATACCCCCTATGCACAGTCCTTCTGGAACCACATGAGGCAAAAGAGGAAGGGCTGCTCTGCAATTCCTGTTCTTACCAAAACTGATGGATCATTAAAAGTTGATAGCGTTGAAAAGGTGATTTGTTTGTATCATCATTCCAAAAAATTTCGGCAAAACACCGTTGCCTCAAAGTCCAAATGCGATTTGTGGAGATCAAATAGCTTTGTCCACCCAGATTGCCCCTTTAGCAGTCGTTGCTGATCGTTCTTCTTTCTCACAAGAGAATATTGCATTTCACTTCAGCGCTATTGAGATAACAAGAGTCATTTCCTCAATGTCCAGCAAAAAGGGTCCTGGATTTGACAAAATCCCTACCCTCCTAATCAAAAACCTAATTGTTTCGATCTCAAGCTTTTTGGAAATTCTTTTCAAAAAAGTATACCATTCCGGAGTTTTTCCTGATCACTGGAAACAAATCAATATTTGCCCCGTTCCCAAAAAGGGCAGCCTGAATGACGTTAACAATTTCAGGCCAATTTCTCTCATTTCTGCAATCCCGAAAATATTCGAAAAAATGTTACACAACTTAATTCGCGATTTCTGCGAGAAAAATAACATTCTTCACCCGAATCAGCACGGATTCCGGAAGGGAAAATCATGTGAAACTCAGCTGACAGAATTGGTTTTTGATATAGCGTCCAAATATGAGTCGAAAACTTCGACCCATGCCATATTTATTGACCTGTCAAAAGCGTTCGACAGTGTCGACCACGAACTCCTTCTCATTAAACTTCGCAGACTTTCATTCCCGGCAATCTTGATTAAACTTGTTCAATCGTATCTCTCATCACGACATGCAAACGTCATTGTCGATCGCAAGTCATCCTCTTCTGTCCTCAATCTTGCTTCAGGGGTTCCTCAAGGAAGTGCATTGGGCCCCTTCTTTTTACTTTATTTGTCAATGATATTTTCGATGTAATTAGTTGTAACATAAGGCTTTATGCAGACGATATTGTCCTGTACACATTTGTTGAGGATGGCAATGACACTGTAACTTTACAAGACAACTTGGATGCCCTTCATCAATGGTGCAGCAACTCGCTTATGGAGATTAACGTCTCAAAGTGCGCATTTCTACTCTTCCATCCAAAGAACCAAACGAGCCCGTACTCTGAGGCACGAAATTTCCCTTATAAGATAAATAACGAAGTTGTGACCTCTGTAACCAAATTTAAATATCTTGGAGTCACACTTCATGAGCATTTAGACTGGGGTGAACAAGTCAGAGCGTCTATAAGCAAAGCTAGGTCAGCTTTAGGGTTTTTGCGCAGGAATCTCTCACACGGAAATACTAAATCCAAGCTATTAGCATACAGGGCCACGGTTTTACCTCACCTTGAGTATGCGTCCGTCGTTTGGGACCCATCATACCTTGTCTCTCATATTGATACGGTTGAAAAAGTACAACGATCTGCAGCCAGATTCATTACTGGAATCTATGAACGTACAGCCAGTGTCACTTCTATGCTAACGGATCTTGGTCTAACCCCTCTCAGAATTCGCAGAAATGAGAAAAGGCTTGCATTCCTTATTAAAATCTTAAAAGGCAAAACATTGATTAAGATCCCACCACTTTTCTCTGAAAACTTTCAAAACAGAAGAGCCACCCACGATTTTCAATTTCGAATACCTTTAATCAAATCTAATATTTTCTTGAATTCTTTTTTCCCACGATCTCTAAAAGATTGGAATGCCTTACCCAGAGATTCCTCATTACTCCATACAATCACCCTTATCGCAGGGGGCACTTGCCACCTTGAACACTCAAAGGCCAATTTCTATTCCTGAAATTAGCAAGTTCCTGCAATTGTTATTTTTTTCTGTGTCTGTCTCTGTCTCTGTCTCTGCCAAATTTTGCTTGTCTGCTGTTGCATTTAATATTGTTCACCAGGTTTTTGTAAATATTCATTATTGACACATTTGCATAAAAAATCAGCAAATAAAATCGAAATAAATAAATAAATAAATAAATAAATCCAAATTTCTTTAGGTAACTAAGAAGCTTGGCAGGCTCTTTCGATAAAAATGTAAAACTGACGCGAATTTCATAGTCGGGGAGGGCTCGAGATCTTGATTCCGCTGCAAGAAACATGTGCCACACTTAAGTCAATCTAAAATCACTTCGGAATAGCAGGTCTCCTCGCACTGTTTTTTTTTTCTGTGATGGTCGGCCGATTGAAGATCCCTATGAACAGGTGCCACTATTTGCTGATGATTTTAAATTAGTTTTCTGCTGTTATTATCTTGACAATTTCAGCATTTTCTATGCAATAGTTTCATTATTATCACAATCATTATCATTATCATTGTCATTATCATTATCATATTATCACAAATCTCAACAACGAAGTCGATCATGTGCGATCTTCTGCTATCTGGTGACGAAGCCACGTATGAGAACAATCTTGATTCGTGAGTCTGATGTTTAACCCCTTCACTACCAGATTAAAATGCCGATCTCGAGCATCATCAAAAAATTCCAACAAAGCAACACTCGCGTTTTATTTGATGACTTAGAAATTAAAATTTCTGCTTTTCCCCCTGTTGAACTGTTGTCATGTTTTATAGAGAAAAAGACACACAAGGTGGAAAGGAAAGTAAAGCAGAAAATTTGAGGATTTGTTCCAGTGAAAACAAAAGCGAAAGCGACAATTTTTGGAAAACCCACTCCTTTGAGGATTGTTCACCACGAAAAGCCCTGTGGGCCATTTTGGGGGCCCAAAAATCAAAACCATCCAATTTGATTGAAATTTGCGGAGATTGTTTCTCATGCAAGTTGAAACGAAAGTAAAAGAATAACTTTTCAGAAAACCCACTCCTTCGGAAATTTTTCAGCACGAAAAAAGCCCACATGGGCCATTTTGGGGGCCCAAAAATCAAATCCATCCAAAATGATTGAAATTTGCAGAGACTTCCTCATTCCAGTTCAAACAAGTAAAAGAATAACTTTTTCAGAAAACCCACTCCTACGGGAATTTTACACCGCTAAAAGCCCCGATGAGCCATTTTGGGGGTCCAAAAACCAAAGCCATCCAAAATTATTGAAATTTGCAGAGACTGTTCCCCATATGCAAGTTCAAACGAAAGTAAAAGAATAACTTTTTCAGAAAAAACACTCCTTCAGGGATTTTTCACCACGAAAAACCCCCAAGGGCCATTTTGGGGCCCGAAAATGGCCCATGGGTACGTGAAGGTATCCTGGTGGAACTTTACATGAACGTATTTTATCGTTGGCAAGTGACGCTTGTCAGCTTATTGTTTGTTTGTGGTTACAACCAATACGCTGCACCGTTTTATCATCCATTGTGGTATTTTACGTGAAGGTATCCCTGGTGGAACTTAATATGAACGTAGTTCCAACATCATAGTGTATGCATTAATTGTCTTGGATGCACAAGAAACGTGTGGCAGACTGTTCAGGAAATTTCTTAGTTGATACTGATATTTGGGATTATGGTCCCTCACTCATTCGTTGATGAACCTTGCTTGCGTAACGCTCAGTGAACGTTGATTTTGGAGATCAGAACTTTTGTCTAAAAGCGGACTGAAAAGTACGAGATGGAATTAATCCTTTTTTCGCATATGGGTTGCAAAACCAGATTGGATATTTCGGCTGCCTTTGCCATCGGAAAAGCACATCAGTGGCTCTGGTCATTGGGTATCTTCCATCATCTTAATGCTTGCGTACGAGAACCTCTTTCATCATTGTCGATAATTTCATATCACCACGGCCATCGACCTCTGTTTGTTGCGGACTCTTTGGCATTATCTATCCAGCGATTCAATTTGGAGACGTCCTTCTCGGTCATATATGTCCGGTATCTACTCCGTGCATTTTGTTCGTCGTCCTTCTGTTGTGTTATTACCTGTTCACTATATTTTGATTGGTAAACGAAAATTTGTAGTTATTACCTGTTCCGCACTTATTCTCCATTGGGAAACAGTTTTTCATTTTTGCCCTTGCATTTTCTGCACGCTGGCCTATTGCCGCAGCGGAACCGTCGTGTAAGCTGCGGCTGTCCCAATCTATCAGTTATACTGTGCCTGATCCTGGCCGAAATCCTTTCAGATCTGTTGGGCAGGCATAAAATATCCCTCGATCTCTTTGTTTTTCAAGCATCAATCACCGTTCCATTCCGGTGTTCGAAAAAGAGCATAACTTACGAATTTAATTCAATAGCATTATAAGTACCTGTCGTGTACCTGAATGAATTCTGGTTATCCAACGAAATGTTTGACGATGAAAATTTACTGTTTGGCTCTGACATAAATGTGAAACAGAATTAACCGTTCTGGGAATGGGTTCTTACTTGCAGTCTGAGATAATATACCAAGTTTTCTTCGCCAATGGGTGCTGCGGATATAACTCAGAACTTACAGCGGTTTGGTGTACTCCTCCTTACCATCCTACAGATTTACGCTTGGTGCAGTTTATCTCCCACCAAATCCTGCAGTGGATCTACCATTTTGCAAGATTTTTAAGAAGCGGTGAGTCAAAATATATATTCGCCGGTGATTTTAACTCTAAAAAATTCTGTTCCATGCGAGTCCTTCGTTATGTATACCACTCAATATGATTACTTTTTAAATGATTTGATTAGTAGGTACATCACCGAATCAAATTGCCATAGAACCAACGCGAATCACATTAACAACTGCATCTGTACGTGGCATAATTTTTTTATTTTACATTACTGTTTTGAAGAGTTCAGTAGTTCCTGGCCCATCTGACCGTGAGGCCGTTCCCATGCTCTTTTCCCTTGACCTTAGCGACTCCTTACGCACAGCAATTCAGATCAAATCATACAGTGAATATTCTCGAGTGGCCTGGCATTTCCAAAATCTTTTCCTTGTTACAAACCCTTTTCTCTCATGTCCAAGTCATTTTCCGCGAAGTGTGGACGAGTCCGTGGTTCAAAATAAAGGCACTTTTCTGGACTTCTTGAAGAATATCCCAGATGATAGGAAAAGAAATGAATCTAAATTTCTTTAGGTAACTAAGAAGCTTGGCAGGCTCTTTCGACAAAAACGTAAGACTGACGCGAATTTCATAGTCGGGATGTGCTCGTGATCTTCATTCATCTGAAAGAAGCATGTGCCACACTGAAGTCATACTAAAATCACTTCGGAAAAGCAGGTATCCTCAAACTGTTTTTTCTATGATGGTCGGCCGATTGAAGTTCCCATTGAACATGTAACACTTTTGCTGATCATTTTTAAATTCGTTTTCTGCTGTTATTATCTTGCCAATTTCTGCATTTTCCATGCAATAGTATCATTATTATCATTATCATTATTATCACAAATCTCAACAATGAAGTCGAGTATCATATGCGATCTTCTGCTGGTGACGAAGAACAATCTTGTTTCGTGAGTGTGATGGTTAAACATATGCAAACAATCAAAACCAAAAACGTTCTGGACCAGACACAATTCCGGGAGATGAGCTTAAGGACCTTGCACCATGTCAAACGTTGGCTTTCACGCAACTTCTTAGCATTGTTTGTCGGCAGAAGTGGCATAAACTCAGTTGATTGGAAAGGTGCACATCT
>JASGXE010017679.1:0-37072 GCA_030068105.1 Sinentomon sp. SZTP_YWyxl
AAGAACGTACCTGCGAAGTTCGTTGCTGGTGAAATATCATCAAGTATCTGCGTAGTGGTGGACTGATAGAATTGTTCAACATTCTTCTCACCGTTAGCTACAGAGTCGGAGAGGCGTGGCACAAACAGGGGAAATTGCTCGTAACCGTGTTCAGGAAATGCCCATTGGGCGGTTTGATCTGGGGCAAGAGCACAAACACTAAATTGCACAAGCTGTTTTGATTGGGGTTCAGAGGTCTCCACTCGCCTGCTGGATGGGAATCTTGTTCTCTACGTCACAGGCCGATTACAGAATCAAAGTTAAGTTAATTTAAAGAAGTTCAATTTTTGTGGGCTGTTTCGTTGTTGCAGGGTGTAATCACGGTGCACAAGGCAGGGCTGCTCGCAGTCGCAGTCTCTCATGGACTCTTGAAGGAGAGAGAGCTACCGACTGTGATTCGTGTGCCATATGTCTCGCTGCAGTGCGGCGAGGTTTTTAATGAAGTGAATTGTTTGTGAAATCGCTTTTTAACCTTTTCTCTTTTTTACAGTTTTTAATGTGTTCTTTATTTGTTTTTAACGTTTTCTCCTTTTTTTGGTTTTATCCGTGTTTTATCTCGTAATTTCAGTTCTATTTTGTTTATCTCTTGGCACTCTCGGTACTTTTTTGTTGCATTAATTAACTTGCCCTTGCCTGTGAAGAATTGAAATCAATGGTTGTGTGTGTGCAGCCTCATTTCTTCATTAAACCCTGATTTAAATCTTGTGCAGTAGATCTTCTTCATTTAGTTCAGATCGGTGTTCTGGATTTTGCCAAGTTGAGATTCCACGGCCCTTAAGGTTCCCCATAGCCTAGTCAAGTGTGTGTTTCCTCTCATAATTCATCCCCCCCCGCTTTAGTATTCATGTAAGAATTTGCGTTCGACATCCTCGTGCGAATGTGGTGCCCGGATCCAGCGAATGACAGACATAGGCCTCCCGCGTGTTCGATAATTTAACATTTCGTTTTGCAATGATAACAATATCCTTTTGAACTGCGCAGGATGAAAACCAGTTTTTGCTTGTCTTCATCCCATCCTCATCTTTCGGTTCTGTCCTCGTTCTATCCTCATCCGGATGAGATATCCATTTTTAAGAAATGTAGGCCTACCCCGGTAGAGGCTAAATATCGACCTCAAGAGTCGTCAGATTACAGAAAAGCCCTCAAATGACTGCCATGAATGACGACTACTGCACCTTCATCTGACAACCTTTACATGGTCGATTTACTGTAAATTGCTCGTAATTTTACGGGAAAAGGCTATCAATTAACGACCCATGGATCGTATTTTGTCTATACAAGGGTCGTCAGATGAAGATAATATGTCATCATCTGACGACCTTTGCATGGTCAACTGAATGCTTTTATGATCAGCTCACGGCCTATGGGCTGTCATATGACATCTCATCATCGCCCATTGACGGTCGAAAGGTTGTCAGTTGACAAGAAAATAGGTCGTCATCCATGGACAGTCATTTGAGGGCTTTATTCTTGTGAAGCGATGACTTTATTTTTTTCAGTGCGGAAGAATTCATTTTATTTTTTGCACAAGAATAAGCGGGGATGAGGCCGCGTCTCCCTTGCAGGCCGCGATTTTTCCCGTGGTAACATGGTTTCGAGCTGTGGAAGAGTTATAGAGGAAGCTTTCAGCTTTCCAAAAATACCAAAATCATTGAATTAGAACATCATTTGACTATTTTATGGAGAAGAAACACGACATGGAAGCATTTTTTGTTTTCGACGCAACGAAAAAATAATGCTTCCATGTCGCGTTTTTATTCATAAAATGATGATCAAATTCAATGATTTTGGTATTTTTGGAAAGCTGAAAGCTTCCTCTACAACTCTTCCGCAGGTCAAAACCATGTTACAGCGGAAAAAATCGAGCAATCTTTGAAAATGTGAGGCAGGAACCCGGAATTTTATCACATCTTAACTTGGACACTTTTGTATATCTCCAATATTTCAGCTTTTACCAGCGAAAAATTCGGGGCTGTTATATACGTCCAAAATCGCACATTTTTCTGCTTTCCAGCACAAAAAATTCTGTCAAAATCGGTGAAACGGTTCCAGAGAAATTTAACATTCCGTGGGTGACAACCCGCGACCGCCGTATAGTCGCAATGCATTTTACTTGTCGCAGTAGGCCACCGAGCGACATTCGCGCCTCTTGCGGACAAATAAAAACTGGCGACACCCAAAGCGACGAATTACGCCACTTATTGAGTATTAAAATCACGTTGGAATAGGTAAGAGTGTGATGGCAAAACGCAAACAATAATTGAATCGAGACAATTACAAACAAAATGTTTCAAACGATTCTCCAGAATCGAAAATTTAGCAGGCTTTGATTTATCTTTTCACAACGAAGCTCATGGGTGCCTATAGCAACCAATGAGAAACGCGGACGCCTCTGTTTTGTATTCCATTGTTTGTGGAGGATGGACTGTCAGGATCTGCCGCAGGATTTAAACAGCCTAGTGAACAAGTATCCTTAAACGTTTATGTCAGTAAATGCTGCTGTATCTTTTTACTATATTGAGAAAATGCCCGTTGATTATAGTCATACTCTCCAAGCTGAAGTTCCACCGAGAGTTACCGAAATTGTAAGCGTTGGTGTCACGTACTTAAGCAAAAGCTAAACTGGTGTCCACATCTAGCTCGAATCTTGAAATAGGCCAACTCGACCATGCATTGCATACATTGTTTTCGTTTTTGAAAACGCATGCGTATAAAAAGAGGACGATCAGTGATTACTCGCTTTGAAACAGCTGTTCCAAAGATCCAAAGCCAAAAAGCGCATGATGATCTTTCTATAGACGTATCACTAAATTGCATTCTGCTTGCAATTTTATGCATGCGCTTTTCGTGCAAGTCAATTTTTTTGTTTTTTATTTATTTTTTATTTTTATCAAGAAAAGATTCGTTGATCAACGCATGATGCATGCATCGAGAGAACCACGCAAAAAGCACACTTTTTAGCTTTATTCGCTGAAGTTGTTTCAATGACATCGAGTTGGCAATGAAGTCGCATTTTTAGAGACGTAGCTCTGCTTTCGAACACCTGCAGTGCGATTCGATTCCGATAATCAGCACGCAATATCTGGAGTTTTCAAAAAAGTTATCGGCGTTCTGTCTGTGTGTGCATGTGTGTGTATGACTCGTCAATTATCAACATCCATTGCAACTTTGGCAATTCAATCGCAACAGGGTATATGTGTCGGTTATTTGTGTTGTTGCAGGAGGACGACAATTTGCAAACCTCATCACATGAATTGAAGCAAACACATTTCCAACAACACCTGCGAAAGTTTTTCCCTAGCCAATTCCACAGGTGCTTCTTTCTCACAGTGAAATGAACAGTGTTGAGCACAAAGTCAAAATTTCAACGCACAGTGTTTGCGAGGTTTCTGTCGAAATGAACAAATCTGTCAAGGAAGCTGCCAATAGCCTGAAGTTGCGTTTAAGTCGAAGTTATGGCTGCTGAACGATACCCAATAATTGCAGGCAGCACAATCCGGACACCCTGTCATTGATATGCAAGCAGTTTCTCGTGAGAATTTTGCCATTCCCGACAAAAAACAATAAAAACACGATTTGGATTTTTCGCGCTGAAAAATCTTGAGAAAAATAAACACAAAAAAGAAGCGTTTGTTGTCGACCGTCCCCGGCGTCAGCCTCACCAAAAAATAGTTGCGATTATCGTTTCCATTTTCGCCGACCACCCTTTATGTTTTTTGTCCTCAGGAGGAACACGACGCCGAGCAAACCTCAGGTTTTCGAAGGAGGTCCCGCGAGCGACTTCCGGCAGCCGTGCGAAGTTTAATAGCACATGAAAGAGGCTTCGCTCTCGCAATGGAGTTCGGAATCGAACGATTCGCGAAACCTTTGGAAGCGAAGAGGGATCTGATGTCGCAGAAGGAGCACAAGTTCATCTTTCAGAACATCGTAGAGGTGATTCCATTGCCTGTTGATGGTTTTGGACTTTTTGTGCTTGACATTATTATAAACTAGACGTATCCCTCTTTCTTGACCCCCTGGCCGACGTGACAAGACGAGAGCCGTTGTCTTTTTCCCCAGCGCCAGGGCAAAATGTTCGAATTGCTGATTTGGGATTTCACAAATCCCATCTTCTAAAATTCATCGACATATCGAAGAGGTTTGCCACATAAAAAGATTTTAGGGCTTCTCAGAAATCTCAGGGCGTCAAAACAAGAAGATATTACTTTTAATGGGCAAATCACAGATTTTTGTGGGCAGATCTTGAAATATCTGCGTTGAGTTCTACGGGTATATCCTCTCCCCAGAGGATATATCTACCTAAAAAACCCACTAATAAATATAATATACCAATAACTAATATACGATAATCACATCAAAAGTTACTCATCATAGGTATCTGTTTACCTGTTGGCGCTTTAACTCAATTGTCGAGAAATACCAATATTGATCCAGCTAAAATGATGGTGCGGCGGCCAAATGTTGGCTCTAAAAGTTTTTTGTTGACTCCGTGCCCATTTATTGATTCCAAACTTCATTAAGAGTCATTTATAAAGAAACTACAAAAACAAGCAGAACTTCTTTCAGCATCAGGAGTCAAAATATCACACTGTGAGTCCTCGTGAAACATTGTGCCTGCTGGTATTAAGTGAAAACTCAACCTCAAGCAGACAGCACCAAAGCATCAATTTTAAAGTTTCGATTTTTGCACGAGACGCACCTATACCCAATGCACGCACCTACCCAATGCACCTCGTCCTGTTGTCTCTTGCAGATGTCTCATCTTTCCCGCCGAATCGTGTCAGAGCTGACCAAAATGGAAGCCAGCCTGAAGCGAATAGAAGAGATATATTCTCAACAGGTTTGTTTCAAGGCCATCATCATTCCTTATTGTTTTACAGCACCCTTTTCGAACATTCAAATGAGAATTAAGCCCTTAAACATGTGCCGAACTCGAACATGCGTTAGGAAAAAGAAAAGGCTCAGTAGGCTTCTGATGAATGGTTTATGGATTTTATTTTTCTGTTGCTGCAAACCTTGAGTAACATCAGTTGAATCTTCCTCTTGGTGTTTCCAGCAGTCGCCTTTTTTGTTTGAATCACCCCCTCTATTTCGGTGGTCATTCACTATCAGAAACACCCACAAAAATTCGTTGTTACCTCATTTTTGTGGTTGAATATTCATTCGTCCTGAAACCAGAAAAAATGAACGCTGGAGTGGGGCAGACGTGGCCCAAAGACCAATTTTTCATATCAATTTGTGGATACCCAAAACTGAGCTCTACCAATTTCGTAATAATTTACGCGTTTTTTAAATGGGGTGAATGATGTAGGATGCGCTCCCTGTGGTTTTGCATGCGGGAGGATTTGTGGATCTGTGAAGGGCATGTAGCCAGAGCCCTCAATCAAATAGCATTGATAGCGTTGCGCGTACCGACAGAGATGTACCTAAGGGTTTATGGGAAAAGGAGTCAAGAGACGGAATAGTTGTTGTGCGACGATTTTGAGTGGAGAGTGTTTTAAAGATAATATAAAGGAAGAATTGAGGAGGGAATTGCGTGTGGTCAGTGATGAACTTGTGCTGGGCATGATGGAAGCATTCGTGGAGGGCAGGCGGAGTTGGTGGTTGGTGGATGAATTGCGAAAGAAAGATGAATGTGTGCGATGAGGAATGATCGAAGAGTGGACTTGGAAGAGTGGCCTGAAGGACTTGGAAAGAACTGAAGCATGAAGATGAAAAGCAGAGTCAGAGCGAGAAGACGCCTCGTGAGATTAGCTGGATTCGCAACATATGAACTCAGAAAATACGATCATTTATTAGTGCGACTGCGTCAAAGCACTTGACTCAGCAATACCTCCAATTCGTCGAAATGTTAGTCTCGTGACGCTGTTGGACAAGTACCTATCTCGAGCGTGAATCGGCTCCCTACATTTCCTGATTAACTGATTAACTGTGACTTTCTTGTCACTTGGACCCAACTAGATTTTCCCAGTGGCTACTTCTGGTTTCGCATAATTCTGGTTTCGCATAATGGGTTTTTCTACCTGAATTGAACCTTTTTTATACGAAAGCCGAATGTATTCGGCTTTCGTATAATTCTGGTTTCGCATAATTCAGGTGTCGCATATCGACGTTCGGCTTTCGCATAATTCTGGTTTCGCATGGAAATTCAAGGATCTAGAAAATTGCATTTTTTGAAATCAATAAAAAAAAACGAATAAATTATTATGTGAATTAGCACAACGAGTGCTCACTTCAACAATGATATAATTGGTGTATGTATTTAATTTGTATTTAATGTTTCAGCTTGCGAAAATGCAAACATTTGAAAGGACAAAAATGACCAAACTTAACAATTGAAAACGCGATGAAACGATTGTACATAAAATCAGTAGGGCAATTAAGCAATAGGTACAAGAATAAGAACATTTTGATGGAGTTAACCTCTGGTAGCAGGAGAATTTCTGATCAAATAAGAGTCCTTGGGCAGAGAATTCCACCCCCGAAGGGTTTTCGGAAAAAAGAAAGGAAATGAGTGTTCAGCTTCACAGTGGGAACCAAAAACTTGTTAGCATGAGAGCGGCTACCATTGAACTGACTCATTCGAACTTCATCTGGAAGAGGAATTAGCAGGGAACCCCTAAGGATCTTTTTTAGGGTGCTAAGACGTCTATCCGACTTTCTCTTAAACAGGGGTGAGAGCCCGGCGAGCTTACTGAGCATAGCGGTTATACTGGATGTGTGGCCACAATCGTTCATGATAAAACGTGCAGCACTTCTCTGTATCTTTTCAAGAGCGTCTATGTGACTCACAAGAAAGGGATCCCAGGCACAGCACCCATATTCGAGAATGGGCAGAACAGTCGTTTTGTAAGCCATTAATTTGATATTTTTATCAGCGTGCAGTAAATTACGTTGTATTACTCCCAAGGCAGCTTTGGCCTAAAAAATTGACTCCGAAATAAGGGCTTCAAAATATGTGAGCAAAATTTCGTTTTCTGTTTAGATAGCCAATCGCGCAAATGACCTGTTTGAACAAACAACCCTCTCCTGAGCCGAAATTCCAACCATCCACGCAACCCTTATCCGATGAAGATTTGTGGCGGCAGAAATCGAAAAAAAAACACATTCTTATCGCTCCCTGCATTGAGATGCTTGAGGTGCAGCCATGCCACACTGTTCAAAAGACCTTCAAGAGGTCTTTTGAAAAGCATTCCATGAATGGCGCAAGCTTTATAAGTTTTGTGGTTATTCCATATTTTCCTTGTATTGTTCCGAAAATTAATAAAGAAATAAGACCTATGCAAACAATGAGTTTGTGCTAATTTCTGTATTGCAAAAAACGCCAGTCAAATGCATTATGCCAAACTAGAATTATGCGAACGCCGATTACATTCGGTTTTCGCATAAGAAAGGTCCAATTCACGTATAAAAACTGATTATGCGAAAACAGAATTATGCGAATGCCGAATATGCGAAACCAGAATGCGAAGCAGAATATGCGAAATCAGAATATGCGAACCCAGAATATGCGAATCCAGAAGACACCTTCCCAGTTGCCACAGTCATTCTCAAAAGATATCATTTTTTGAGAAGCGTCCCCTCTACCAAGCTGTTCTTCTGCATGGATACCTTCCGATTGAATGTCAAACGGAAACCAGTATTCATCATTTCAAAAGAGGCTGCTGAGACATATTTTCGACTCTTGCCTGACCGCAGAAATGTTCATAAATTGCAAAATAAGGGCAGCAGTGTGCAAAAACTTCTTCATTTGATTTTAATAGGTTTGATTTGATTTGATCTGCGCTCTTATCTGATCACTGATCTGATCTGATCTGATCGGATCTGGTCTCATCTGATCTGATCTGATCCGATTCGATCCGATCTGATCTGGTCCGATACGATTCGATCTGATCTGATCTGAGCTGGTCTGCTCTGGTTCGGTCCGATCCGGTTAGGTCCAATCCGATCCGACCCGATTCGGTCCGATCCGATCCTGATTTGAAAATGCTCTGATCTGATTCGAACAGATCTGATTTGATTTGATTGGAAGGGCTTGGTGCTTGTACTATACGGATAAAGCTCATATACCTACCCATAGCAAGTTGCCTAACTCCTGCCTTTTGTTTTTTTTTTCATTCCAGCTCAATAGCATAATCGAGCTTCATAAGAAATACTGCCTTGGAATACGGGTGGCCGATTGGTTGCTTGCTTCGAAGATGATCGATGCAAACTTTGTCTACTTCATCCTCAATCCGACCATCCCGGCCGGGAAACCCGATCTGATGGAGGTCATTCATAAGCCACTTGAGGTTTGACCTTTGACCTGCTTTTTTGTGACTTGATTATTTGGCAGTTAACGATTGACAAGCGTTCCTCCTCTTCCACTGGTTGAAGAAAATTCACATGTGAAAGACGGACTCCACGGAATAAGAATTCGTTTGTGAAATGTCCCCTGATGTTCGAGCAAAATTGAATTTTTGGGCGAGAAACGCAGATTCTATTCATTCTATTCTTAATGAAGTTAAGCGGAAAGCTGTGCGCTTTTTCGTTATGACAAAGTTCTTCTTATGGGCCATTAAAATAAAGGTCATAGTGTTCGAACACAAGCAGGGCAAGGCGAAAACAATAATTTCATTGCACCCAAACAGACAAAAGGTAGGTACCTACAATTACTGTAAATTTGCCGTCGCATTTTGACCATTTTGACCACAAATTTTCCTGGAATAGCAGAAAATGCTTCATAACAACAGGAGCAAACTTTGTTGATGAAAAAAAGGCTTGCAAGAAAGGTTCTAGATTTCAGCATCGTTTGTCAAAAAACAGCATTATTTTTTCCATTGAAAGACAACAAACCACATCCACCTTGCCCAACCAATGAAACCACGTGATCGATAATCCTATCGGTAACTATCAAAGTAAATGTGTCAGGAGCCATCTCTCGGGGTGCATCGTTTCATCTTCAGTCCGTGTTTCATTTCATTTCCTGCCATCTTCCGGAAGGTCTTAAAACATCAACTTCAGCAAATTGCCGAAATGCAAGTCCGTTCCACAAGTGCAGGATGCGAAAAGTGTCATCTTTGGATTCAAGTCAGCTGACTGGCTTGCATTGTTGCATAACAATGCAAAGGAAAACTCTTTACGGCACAGGCGTGGTATTGGTCCACAGGGGGGCATGTAAGCTCTTTTCGAAACAAAGCAGAGAGGCAACCTCATCAGCGCGTTTATTGGTCCTACTTCCGTCTACCGCGAAACCTTCCGAACCGGAGCACCCATATAGAAACCTGCAAACAGGTCCTGTGTAAAGAAGCGAAGGAATTAATGTCGCATACATGTGTTTTTCCCATTTAACTGTTGCCTCCGAAACCTTTTTTCTTTCTTTTTTCCTCTTCTGCAAGCGGTGCAAATTAAAGCGTCAGATTGCAGAAAGGTTTTCTACAAGTGTCAGATTTTGACCTCGCTGGTTAAAGAGGATCTTTAATTTCTGCAGCATGGATTTTTTACTAAAATCTGAACAGTCGCAATTATTACATGTATGAGAACATTAATTTCGCCGCCACTATACACGTTGACACACACAGTGTCCGCCGAGATCAGCTTCACACATTCAGGGAGTCAGCTCCAATACACAGGATGTCTGTAAAGTAAGAACACAACTTTGGATCCTCTTTCTCCGGCCGACTCTTCTTTTTGTGGACGGCTCAGGTTTTGGTGCCTGATTTGTATGCCCTTTAAGGTTTTGGTGTGCGCCCAGGTAGTTTTTTTCCATCGCCGCCAAGTCTGTGACCGTTTATGTGACAAATCCGTTACCGTTACTTGAAAAACCGTTTTTCAAGTCAAGGCTACTTTCTCAGAAGCAGCATGCAGATGCTGTGACATGAGAGGATGAGGAAGCGGGATCACTTCAGACTTGTTTTTAACTGAAAATACTTTACAGGACTAAAAATACACGAAAACCACATATCAGCATCGTTTTGGAACACACTGTTTTATGAATAGAATGCCTTGTAATTATCCACGCATTGTTGTAAGACCTCCAAAATATTCCTTTATTTTTTTTTGTTTTAGCATCTCCGTGACCTCATCTCATCGTTTCGAACTCTCCTGACCCTGGAGTATTTTCAACAGAACAAGGAGTGTCGGTTGCAACGTGCCCTAAACGAAATTCTGGTAAATTTTCAGTCCAGGAATTTTTTTTGGAAGCCAATTTTCAACTTGTTAAACAGCATTTTGTAAACTGGCATCCCATTTTGTGAGAAGATATCACAACATAAGTGCCCTTTCAAAGTTTTGCTGGACCAGTCCACTCATGACTGAGGCCCAGAAAGACTACCAGCTTGAAGATGGGACCCTTACCTCCATGAAATGCTTTTCCATATAAGACCACGGCATTAGATGGGACCTTTAAATCAATGAGATGCTTTTCCATATGCTAGATGGACCTTTGCCTCCATGAAATGCTTTTCCATTAAAACCACGACATTAGATGCGAGCCTTACCTCATGAAATGCATTTTCTATGGAGATGTAAGAACAATGCAGGAGAATGTCGGACATATGAGTTTGCATCAAATCATGAGATTCCATCCTACGTTAACGTTGGAAAATCCAGATTGTATCGTTCTAATCATAAGATACTGAACCCTTAAATTATTAGCTGAAATACATCAAAGAGGCCGGTATTTCATTTCGTGTTCGATCGAACATTGTTGCACTGAATGCGATTCCACAATGGTGATTATGAAAGGTGTGTTCATTTATGTGAGATCCCACCGAACACCGAGGAAAACGAATCATATCGAGAAAAATGTGAAAATATCCCCATTATGGATTTGTGGCCCAGGAAAGTTCCAACATGGTCCACAGGGGGTAAATGAGTGAGAAACGTTGAGTTTTCAAATTCACCAGATTTTTTTTTCTTGGCAACACAAACAAAAGTATTTTTGAGAGACATTTTCGAAAATTGCGCCTTGTTCAAGTTTCGCGAGCACAAAAAGGTCTCGAAAATCTATCTCAGCAAACTGATCCATTTTCCGAGTGCCTCCCATCAGATCATTTTTAGGCCTTTGATGGTAAATGGGCAATGGGCAATGGGCCCATAAACCTTGCAAGACCATTGTTCAAAAAATGTCGCTGTCTTCATTTGTTTTCATAAAAAACCATGAGGAATTTCATTCTGACGAATTTGAAAACTCTGTATCAACTTTTTGCTTTGGTCCATTGTGGTATAGATACGCCCACCTGCCCTCTTTTGGGCCATTTTGGGGTCGGAAAGGGCCATAAAATCTGAAAGAAGCAATTAAGAAGGTCGCTCTTGTCTTTTTGTTTTTATTGCCATAGTGAACAAAACTGTGAAAGTGATAACTTTATT
This sequence comes from Sinentomon sp. SZTP_YWyxl, assembly GCA_030068105.1. NCBI lineage: Eukaryota > Metazoa > Arthropoda > Protura > Sinentomata > Sinentomidae > Sinentomon > Sinentomon sp. SZTP_YWyxl. The sequence continues at coordinate 11,389 of JASGXE010017679.1, forward strand.
TCAACTTTAACTTTTTTGCCCATTTATCCGCAATGGGCCTTTTTAGGGATCTTTGGGCCCATACAAATCCAGAATGCGGCATTTGTTCCAATTTTTCCTTGAAAAATTTTGTTTGCGTCGGGGTCAGGCCTCACACAAGTATTGACATTACAGACTCGTGCTGGTCTTAAAACAGAGAAGGCTTCCCACCACAAAAGTGATTGACGCAATGACAAGGGGCCCAATTGGTTCATATGGAGATGTGTATAGTTTTCGTCTGGATCTGTCGCCCAATATATTTATTGTTATTATTATTGACACAATACTGCTGCGAACTTAGATGGCGGCAGACGAGGAACGAGGTTCTGAGTCAAATCTTGTGAGTCCTTTTTTGCGCGATGACACTTTTAATGCCAGCGCAAAGTTTAGGAGAAAGATGGGCCTGCATACTGCTGGTCCACCGTCGCCTGTTGGCAATTCCCAGCGATGTTTCACTTTAATTAAAATTCTTTTTGGATTGTTTTAGGATATGTACATGAATGTGACAAGTCGGACCGGTTTGATGGAACCAAAAACACCCAACCTAGGAAGGAAGCAACCGGATCCAATTCTCTCGGTAGCAGATATTCAGCAGCGACTGGTCTTTATTCGGTGTCAGGTTAGATGAGGTCACACACATTGTTGAATTGTGCTCAATTGTGTCTTGGAAAATAAAGAGTTCATGCAGAATATGGACTTCGATCAAGGGTCATTCCCTTACGCAACCATACTTTACGCTCACGCCCCGAGGATGTGGCGGCCCATGGCGAATGACCCTTCACTGCCCGTGAGCATGAAATGGCGAAGTGCACTTGCGTGGGAACTGGGTGGCAGCAAAACAAGAAGTTCAGCACAGGCGAGGAAGAGGATCCTTGAGATATTGTAAATAAATAACATAAAATCGCTGTCTTGGTGCAAATGTTTTTTCGCTCTTTGAATTGCGAATGATAAAATGGTAATTTTTTAAGGAATTTGTTCGGAGACTGGCACTGACATTGGAAAACACATATCTTGTTTCACAGCAAACTGTTTGTGGATTATACGAGCATTTGTTGCTACAACTACACAATGGCTCAAAAGTTTAGTTTGCTTGAGGAAGTGTCCAACAGGTATACCTGCCAATCCACATAGATTTTCATCATATCGGTTGTTTGTATTGAAACGAGAAAAATGATAAACAGCGAGAGGAGTGGTTATAGGGACTGTTTACGATATTGGGACAAAATGCCACGAAGGATTATCTTCATTTGGTTTAATTTAGAATTTTAGCTTCCTCTATTTAGCCGGATTATAAAATGCGTTTGACCCAGAGTAAATACGTTATCATTGCCTCACGAAAACAAAAATGCATTTTCTTTAACACCTATGAAACCCAGGAGGTCTGCATCAGGGAACGACGTTGGATCTTCGCCGGCGACTTAACTCGCGTCGAGGGTAAATCACAACGTCAATTTTGGGTATTTCTCCTATCTGATTTGCTCATCTTCAGCCAAGTTACGAGGGACAGAGTTTTCTTTGTCACCGACGAACCGGTTCCTCTTGCTACAATCACGCAGGCACAATTCCGGATCAAGAAAAAGCGTAAGTTTATTCCAGAGAGACCTCCCAAAAAGTGGGACCTACAAAGTTAAAGTACATTCAAAAGCATTCCGCCGAATGAAGTTTGAAATGCACACGAATCGGACCCTCAACAATGATTGATGTTTTAAACCGTTTTATGCCTGCTTATTTCAAGGTTCTGCGCCCAAGGCTATGTTTGAAAAAGTCCCTCTCAAGATAAGTGCGTATTGGTATAGCCGTAGCACTTATTTTGGTGCTGAATGCTTGAAGTGTGCTGTAAGAGAGAAGAAAGTGTGCTGTGAAAGTATCGCAAGTGAAGTCATATGTAAAAGCAGATGAGAGACCTGTGAAATAATTGTCAGCCATACCAATGGGCCGTGCCATCTTACTTGTACTCGACAGTTCATTTCACTTGAAGAACACGCAAATTGAGAATGCTCTCAAGAATGCTTCGAGGGAATATAGAATTCCCGCAATAATGAAAGACGGGTGGAAACATGTCGATTCAGTTTGTGTCTTCAATTGGCACCTGGAGTGGCAAATGGCACTTCACTTGAAGATAAAATTGAGAATGCTTCCAAGAATGCTCGGAGGGAATCCAGGATTCATGGAACAATGAGAAGCCGCTAAAAACTGTCGTCTATCGGCATAGAAATAAAAGGTTGACTGTTTCCACCTGAATGGAGACACGTGAAGCATTCACAGTTCGCATGTTGAAACGGAATGATGTCAACACCCCCCAATCTCTGTTCATCATGCTTTGACGGCCAAGGAACTTCAGTCCCCGATTCTTTCCACAGAGGAAGGTGTGTAAAATTATGTTCGGAACATAATTAAAATAAATTATCTTCCTGATGACATTCCTTTAATGATCATTAATTTTAGGCGTTCACATCTAGAATTAATGATAAAAACTGAAAAGAAATTATGTTCCGGAACGTCATTAATCGAAAAAATTAGAAAAAAGCGTTTACACTTGCGAAATTAATGATCATTAACTTTTTAATGACCATTAAAAAACAATGTAAACAGGTTATGACAGAACTTTGATAGCTTTTGAAGAAATTCTGAATTTTGCCGATGGTTTCCGATACACCTGGTTAATTCTCACATTTGTTGCTTGTCGTAACAGCTTTTCCTTTCCGTTGGTGGTAACAAATTTTTGATAATTATTTCAGAAACCGAATTCAGGCTCTATTGCGAACCTTTCGATGCCGAGGAAGAAGAGATATCATGTGGAAGAACTAGAACTCGAGGAGGAAAATATGTTGTACTCAGGGCACCAAACCAAGAACTGAAAGCTGTTTGGCAGAATCTGCTGCAACGCCAAATGTGAGCCAAACACCAGCTAACCTTTCCTTCTTTCCAAAAAATTATAGAAAACCTGCAAGGTAGTTTATATTTGCGTTAAATTTGGGCTTGCTTGGACGAAATCAAACCACTCCTGACAAAATTGAGATGTTTTGACTGCAAAGCAAACCTTTCGACAATTTTTCATTTTATAAGACAATATGAAATTTTTAAAAATGTAGAAATTTTCTCATAGCTAATTTTTTCCGCCTGAGCGGAATGTGATCGTGTGTACCTCATACTTTCTAGATTTAGTTCCTCATTTTCCGAATAATGGGAAGAGAATGGTGATGCATGCAGCACAGGCATTCGGAATCAATTTTGAATCGCAGAAATTTTTCATAACTGAGGCCATAAACCATGAATTTTCCAGCCGTATTCCCCATTCACCCTCAGATTAAATTCAATAGCCAATTCAATGTACATTCATGTAGATATTTGTGTTGCGAAAATTCCATTTCCGTGCACTACGGTTATTCTTTTTCTGTTGTTGCGAAAGATGCATCCGTCTGTTGAATTGGCTACTGAGTTGATCTTAAGGGTGAGTTGCAATGGGGAACACGGCAGTTTATTGACTTACCTGCGTTCTCTGCAGACTGCGGTCTGCAGTCGGGAAACTGCCCACATGTGGGCATCTAATATTGGACATATTGAGGCAAAATCCCATTCGAATCTGCCTGACATTCTTGAATTAAATGTGCTAAATTGCCATTTCTTTTATTGAGCCGCTCAAAGAAGCCAAAAGATTAGATTTCTTAATTGAATGTACACGGTGTGAACATATCTGATAAATTGAACGTTCAACGATGCGAACTGCGAGAGATCAAATAAATTATGCGCTCACATTCGACGCACAGAATCAAATGCAATTGATGACGAATGCAATCAATCATTCGAATGAAGCATAAAATCATGAAAACAATTGTGAAACTGTGCACTCAATTACAAATTGTGAAGACGGGTTGGTGTCCAAGCAAAGTCCCATTCCCATCATTTAACTTGATCAAACGATTCGATAAAAGTGATTTATCAAATTTCATCGCATGAAATGTGCTCCAAATATTGTCGGCGAAATTGCTACGTCAAAAACTTGGGATAAGAGCGATTTTGCAAGCTACACAAAGAACACTTTAATTGGATGGTCTGTTCCTGAATGAATTCCAGATTCTACGTGAACATCAACCAAAGGAAGAAGCTGGAGACCTTGAAGAAATCGTCAATTACCAGCATCCTCGGTGATGACTCAAACATCACCGGAGACTCGGTATGTTTTAGGGCTAGCATACTTGCAACTAACATACAAGTTGATGATGACTCAAACATCACTGGATACTCAGTATGCTTTTAGGGCTCGGTTACTATAGCATTCTTGGTTATGACTCAAACACCACTGGAGGCTGGGTATTTATTTAGGGCTCGGTGAAACTATTTCCCTGGTGATGACTCAAACATCACTGGAGACGTGTTTTTAGAGCTCGGTATCTAGCATCTTGATGATAACTCAAACATCACTGAAGAGTCGCATGTTTTTAGGACTAGGCGAAGAGGTCGTTAAGACGATTTCTGACGTTTTCTGCACAACGAACATTGCTTTCAAACGTTGAGAGGTAGCACTCGCAATGATGCTTGAATGAAAGAAGTGACATAAATCTTGAAGTGCCAAAAATTTTTGAGTGAAACAACTTATTGTTTGTGTTCGTTGCAAACCCATAACTTATAAGTAACCCAATTTCCACGCCTTATTGCTCGTAATGGAATTTTCAGGAAGTGACATTTCGACGTCTGATATCGGGGAATTCTCAGGGGGATGATTATTCCACGGTCAATATCGTGGAATTCTCAGAGGGGTTAACTATTTCACCGCCTATTGTTCGTCGCGCCGTTTTTGGGGAGGGAGTGTGGGGTTGAATTTTCCGTCTGACGCCGTGGAACTCTCAAGGGGTTTGATTATTCCACGGTTATCATGGCTTGGAATCCTCAGGGGTTGATTTTGCTAGGCTTATTGCAAGCCATGAAATCTTCCAGTGGTTGACTTTTCCATGTCGGATGCTGGAGATTCTCATGGGGTCCATTATTCCATGCTTGATAGCATGGAATTCCCAGGGAGATTGACAATTCAACGGCTTATTGCTCGCCGTGACATTATCATCGGGGTTGACTTTTCCAGGCCTGATTTCATCAAATACTCAGGGGTTTTTATTATTCCACATGACAGGGTGGAATTATCAGGGGGTTGACTATTTGACGGCGTATTGCTTACCATGAAAGTTGCAGTGGTTGACTTTTCAACGTCTGAATCTGTGGAATTCGCAGGGGAATTTTCAGACGGGTTAACTTTGTCACGACTCCAACAGCTGTATTTCCCATTTCAACTCACCCTCAAGTTCAACTCAATGGCCAATTCAACAGACGGATTAATTTTTCGCAACAGTGGAAAAGGAATTAGCGCTGCGCACAGAAATTAAATTTTCTCAACACAAATCTGTCTATTGAACTGGTTATTGAGTTGAACTTGAGGGTGAGTTTCAATGGGGGATACGGCCGCCAGTGTGGGGTTGAGATTTACACGATGGGGCTGATTATTCAATGGCGCAACTCAATGGAATTTTGCGGAGTTCGAAAATTCCACGGGATGCAAGACTCCATGCAACACCGGCAACCCAATTGATGCCAAATGAAATTTTAAAATCAATCGAATAATGCTATTACGCCTAACAAAAATCAAATCATCTCAAAAAGCATCATTCTAAAATTGTGCGATTGCATATCCTTTGAAATTATAAGGGGTAAACTCTGCCCCTTAACCTTTCAAGTGGTATGCAATCGCACAGTTTTAAAATGTTGCTTTTTGAGATGATTTGATTTTAGTAAGGCGCAATAGCACTTTTCCATTTGGCACATTTTGGTTTGCCCGCGAACGTTGAAGTGTTTCACACGAAATTTGGAGAGGAGTTCGGTCGGCACTCATGGGAGTAAATCGAAGGACAAGGCCGAAGATGGGTAATTCCTGATCAATTTTGAACAACTAAGTGGAATTTGGTGGAATTATCTGGACAAAGATTCGGTCTTAATGCACTTAACTCACTTTTTTTAATAACATTTCCATTCTTTATGACGTCATCTAGCAATTAATTGACAACAATTGATCTGCTGTTGTGTCCGAACATTGTGGTAGAGTGCACCCGACGATAAGGTGTTCGCCTCCATATTTGTCCGATGTTTTTTAAATTTAAAAAAGAAGCGAAAGTTTAATTAGGATAATTAATTTGAATCTGTGACGGATCCCAGTATATTTGGAGGAAGTTTCATCACAGTCCTCATTGCCATTCTGATGCGATACTTTGATACTCTATGTTGTGAACAAATTTTCCTTCCGACGAAGTTTTCCCTAAAATAATCCATTGCCTCTGCCGACATGCTTGGGTGCACTCCTAGAATTTTTCTTTTTGCAGGACATGCACATGTTTGCAAATTCGATGTGTCGTCGGGATATTTTTTATGAGACACAGAAACATAAGTATCAGATAACGAGGTAACAAGAGCAGAGAAGAAGCCAACGAAAAAACTTTAATTTCGGCTTAAACAGATTTTTTTGTGAAATTTCAAAACTTCTCTGTCCAATTGCTCATGTCTTTTTTCTATGATTTCTTGTCAAGAAATTTCTTTTTTGTTTGAGACAATGCTCATTTTTAATCGATCGTGTTGACAAATCGAATTTTGACTTTCGATTGTGTTGACCAATCAATAATTGTATTGACCAATCGAGTGACTAATTGATTGCATCGACCAATCGATGCGTTGACCAATCGAGTGTGTTGACCAATTGAATGACCAATCGATTGCTTTGACCAATCGAGTATGTTGACCAATTGAATGACCAATCGATTGCGTTGACCAATCGAGTGTGTTGACCAATTGAATGACCAATCGATTGCGTTGACCAATCGAGTATGTTGACCAATTGAATGACCAATCGATTGCGTTGACCAATCGAGTGTGTTGACCAATTGAATGACCAATCGATTGCGTTGACCAATCGAGTGTGTTGACCAATTGAATGACCAATCGATTGCGTTGACCAATCGAGTGTGTTGACCAATTGAATGACCAATCGATTGCGTTGACCAATCGAGTGTGTTGACCAATTGAATGACCAATCGATTGAGTTGACCAATCGAGTATGTGCATTGACCAATCGAATGACCAATCGATGGCGTTGATGTTGACCTATCGATTGACCAATCGATTGTGTTGGCCAATAGAGTGGCCAATCGATTGCAAGTACCGAACCCTTTTTTGTTCCCGATTGCAAAGCTGTAGCGTTGGTGTGCGACTTCTGTGAGTTTTTCGCATGATTTCGCAATGTTTTCACTCACCGCTAGACATCTTGGACATTCAAACCCAAAATGTTTTTCATCGATGTCAAGCAAGAGACGTGCAGCTTGATAGAAATTAAAACCACTATTTTTCAATAATAGGGCTACTCCGAATCAAATGCTCTCCATGGCGGTGCAGCAGACACTGATTATGGCTCAAATGTTGCCGGACCGTCCCGTTTGAAGCCTGGCACATCGTCTTTCAACCAGCAGATATCTCCAACGTCCGGCCAAGCCCCGAAGACGGCTCCACTGCCGAGGAAGCACGACCGGGAATTCTGCACCGACGATAAGCACTGCGGCTCCAACGAAGGAATTGAGATCGAGTATCAGGACGAGATGGCGAAACGGGTTGAGAAAAACCCGCTCGTGACGCCCTCTCGGAATTTTCGGAGTCCTAATCAGAATAAGACTTTTCTTAGCGGGTTGACAAGGTCATTTCAGATGTCCGAAAGTGATAGAAAACTTGAGGATGGTTGCTCAAGTAAGGAGCAGACTCCATTTCACACTCCATTCCTCCGGCGGCTTTTTTTAGCTAGTCTCTTCCAGAGCAGCAAGAAGGACCTCGGCATGTCTGGTTCACCGTCGCCGATTTCTTCCCGATCTCGAAAGACGACCAAATCTGAGTTCTACACGGCGAGTGAATCGAATTTCGCGGAAGACACCACGAGCACAAGTCGACGCCGGGACGAAAAGGTCCTGTGCAACCTGAAGTCGAAGCGACGTCGCGAGTCTGCGTCTCGGCCGCAGAGCAGTGCGTCCGGGAGAACATCCCCGTCGATCAGCTGCACGTCGAGCAGCAACTCCCGGAACACGTCCGACGACGAGTTTGACGACCTCGAATCTGAGGATCTCGATGATTCTCAGGTGCCTCGACCGCACACTCGGAACTCGTTTGTGAGCAACGGGGACGCAAGGCATTGCGGCGAAAGGCGGCCGCAAACCCCACGGCTTCACGAGAAATCCAATCGAAACAACTCCAGACAGAAACTCTCCGAAGTCGCTGAAGCGCATTCGTCGCCTTGTGCCAGCAAATCGACAACTGAAATACAATCGCATTTGGAAAAGGTGGAGAAGTTTCAGGGACCAGAATGTGGCGCTGTGAACGCACTGCACCAAAATACTCCTCCAAAAACGCCTCGGTTACCGGTTAGGACTCACGTGAACGTCGAGGCAAGGTCGCCGGAGAGCCCAACTCAGAAACAGTCAAAGTTGCCAAGCAGTCCACCGGGGAACCCCAACTTCATTAGCCGTTTCTTTTCAAGTACCTTTAAGAACCAGTTGAAACCAGCATGCGACAACAAATGTGTCGTAAGTGCTGAGGTCCACTGTCCCGCACCTGATCTCCGTCCGGAAACGTCGTCCAGAACTGTGATTCAACAGCCGAATTTCGTTCGCCTGCCCCAGGATGGTGGTGCCATCCAGGAAAAAGCGCACCAACGCCAGCCGTCGGGAACCTCCGAAGCATCCTCTCACGCTTTGGGTCCTGGCTCATCGGAGGAGTCGACCAACAGGTCAAACGACCAAACGATAACTGATATATCGGGTCAGTCGCAGAGTGATCTCATGACCAATGCGTCCTGTGAGATAACGACCGAAACCGGTTCTGAACTACTCATGTCGGAGGACTTAGGCAGCTGTTGCTGCGGATCGAAGTGTCCGTTGCTTCGTCCACCGAAAAGGAGCCCGTCTGATGAAGCCTATGACGAGTATCTGACAACAGACATCGGCCGACTTTATCCGGAATTGCTTCCCTTGCCCAGTTACACTCCCACTGAATGCTACGAAAGAAGGTTAGATCATCGGAATAACTTCTTGACGCATTTCCCTTTCTTGTGTTTTCCAAACGCACTGTGCTTTTTAGGTGGGTACACAATATCTACCTGCTTGTTTGGAATGATAGAAAAACGCGTTAGTTTGTGAGCAATATCCTTAATGTTTTGGACACAATATCTTTCCGAACTTGCTGCTTTGAACCTGTTTGATAACTGATCATTTCAAAAGTATTGTCGATGCTTGTCGTTTAAATTTGTTGAACAGGAACTGCACACACGCTTCTGACTTTCGATCATTCAAGTCTCTCCTTTCTTTATATCTCAGTAACATGGGGTTTTCCGCACTACTATCAACATAACTCATGTTTTCTTTTTTCTCTTAATTTGCAACTTGCCCCATCTTGCATGCATGGCTTCACATTTCCATTATGGGATCTCTTGGCTCTTTTTCAAAATTGATCTGCCCAATCTTCCTTCGCTTTACATTTCGGGCTTGCTTCTGATTTTATCCAACCTCCTGCTTATGCTCTCTACTTACCATTCTGTCATCCTCCAATACCCCAATACCTTCAATCATGTTGCATGATCTGGCCTTGTTCATTACACCCCGTTAATTGCTATCCTGCTGCTGTTGCTGCATGGGGTGAGTTGCTCCTGCTCTTTTAGATTGTTGATGCTGCTCATAACAACAATTTCTGATGGTTGGACATGTTAATTAAAAAGAAAATGTTAAATTGACCCAAGGGCAGCAATAAATAATAAGATAAACAAAAAATATTGTGGGGCAAAAAATCCTGCAAAATATTCAAGAGCCCAGCAAGCAAAACAAAAAATACACCAACTTGAGCTTGGGTACAATCACCAACAACGTTGAATTTACAATCAAAGATGAATGTGAATTTAAATACGGAGGAAAATGGATTTGAGTATGTCATAAGTACGCTTGAGGGTATCACATTTTTGTCATTTAGTTTGCATATTCAAGGCATGAATCAGATTCTTAAGACGTGACTTGACTGCGACTCGATATGAGTCATTGCCGTTTTGTTGATTGTTAGGAAGGCATCGCACTGGCTGCCATGTGTGCCATCTCAGGAATCAACAAAACATCAATGACTCACAAGTCAAGTCGCAGCCAAGCCACGTCCGAAGAATCGAACCATAACATTGATTTTGTATTCCTGGAGACCTGCGTATGTCTCATTCCTGGTCTAGAATAGTTACAGATTATGTTCTGCGGAAGAAATCACACAAAATGTGATTTCCATCGATCTCTGATCACCACAAAATAACACAAACCCCAATTGACTCAGCAGATCTCCCTTCTTCGAAGCTGGGGTCATTCTATTGATTTGGCCTTTTGATTTGGTGCTCACTCGTGAAACTTTGGGCATTTGCCGAGTAAAGTAGGCAATAATAAAAAAAGTAAAATTAAAAAAAATAATTCGAGTCAATTGGGTTGCATTTGTTTCCTGTTGGCTGCCGTTCCAATGTTTGGTTCCAACCGTAAAAATGTTGTCAGAAAAATAAGGGTACGTAAACTGTTAATTTTCAAAGATTAACTTGTATAAACGTTATCCCAATGCCCATAAAAGCCCAAAATTCCATCATTACCACACGCCAAGTTTCACAGTCGTTTTTTGATTTGGGCTTTCTAAACATATTCTTTGTTTGAAACAGGCAGCTGAGCAGGGGCAGCTCGGACTTAAGCGAACCGGAAACCATAATCAGCCGGTATTGTCACATCCATAATTCCAGTTGTCAACACACCTGCAGCAGCATAGCAAGAGAGGGCAGCAGGGAAGGCATTGGAGCTGGTAAGAAACCTACGACCTCTGGTGAAGAGACAGAACACCTGAAAGAGAGGGAGCTCAATGAAACTACTTCTGGTCTCGCAGCGACGTCAGAGATAGCTCCGTTAGAAAAAGGGGAAGGCAGAGAAGGTATTGCAACGGTTGTGTCAACCGTCAGCAGGAACTGTCATCGTGAAGTGGAGATCAAGCCCAATCTTGGCACTGAGAATAAGAGACCCCCTGAAGTGAAAGTCACCATTGACAAGGAGTTTTCAGAGACCTCCGAAAAAGTTGAGGTGCTCGCCGTCTGCACATCAATGACCAGCGTTGTTGGTTAGTGATTCGCTGCCTCGCGTTTGTGTTTTTTATTTCAGTTAAGTGGTAGGAAGCAGGCAAACTTCTGAGTCCGGTTACAGCTGTGTCAGATTTTGTGCATATTTTCAGCAATCGCAAATCCTGTTGACAAATATATTGCCACAAGGGATCTGGTGAGAGAAAAAGGTCTTCATTATTTACAATCACGGTTGTCGTATCAATAAAACAAAGCAGAAAGTCGTAGAATTGAAAAAAGAGATTCAATAAAAAAAACTATTTCAACTACTTGAGCAATGTTGTTATGCCACTTGTGAAAAGCCGTTAGGTAGAGGGGAGACCATTCCAGTCCCAAAAATGGAAAATATCCGGAAGTCCGGAAAAATGAATTGCATCGACATTGGTTTTAGGGATTGTACAAGTACAAATACGGGAACTGCTTCGGTTTCAACTCCCACCGATGATCTGCTTTATCTGCTTTTTCTGATCATCGAGACATGTTCTTCATTTGCAGAAACAATAAGTTGTTATCATACTTCACGCAATGAAGTCGATGTGTGTAATTCCATCCTAAAAGTTAGGCAAGTCTCCAAAATGGGGTCGACAAGTACCAACAATCAAAGTCAACATTTTTTCATCCTCGATCGGTTAACGATCGACCAACCGTGGCTAAAATTTACAGATCGACTGGTCTCTCGCTCGCTGAAGGACATTTCCACGAAAATGTGATATGTATATAATGTCGACACGAAAGCCATGCACCGTAGATATGACGTGAGTGGGATGAGCGGATATAGACAAAGTTCGGACAGGTTATAAAGCGACGCCATGTACTTTCACGTCTGGATTTTTTGTTGATTTTATAGACTACCGTTTATGCGAAATGTACATGTCGTCACTGGTGCAAGTAGGAGGAAAACCTAGCCCGAAGGCCAGATGAAACTCCTTAAAGCCAAAAAAGAGCAGCATACCAAATAAAGAGAGGATGTGAAGGAGATCTTCGAGGAAAGCCTTTTACCACGTCTCATCTGGCTTTTGCCACATGCCAATGGCACTAGCTATACTATCGGCAAGCCATCAGTAACTTGCCTTCACTTTATCCACATGACTACGCTCCGGAGATGACTGAAGAAAGGAATCTGCTGTAACTCTAATGGATTTCGGGCTTCGGAGAGATTAGAGTCACCGAAATCGATTAGAGTTACCGAAGATTGCTTTCTTCAGTCATCTTTGGAGCTGAGTCATATGGATAAAGTGGACTTAAGTCACACCGATTTATCAATCAAGACGTCAGCAACGAACCTCCATGGAAAAATTTAAGACAGCAGTAGTCTAACAGTAGCAATCTCAACTCTCAAGGCTTGATGACGTCAACATAAATGTGTTCCTGGAGATCAGCTTCGAATTCCAACACTATTTTCTCATTATTTCAGTTGTCAAGAAGCAAGAGGACGTGTCAGGCGTGACTGAGCAACCAAATGTACAAACTCCAGTTCCTGCAACTGTCCATTCGCCCGTCCAACCCACCTTACCCGCGTACTCCTGCCTAAAAACGCCCTGGAATTTACCTCACCGTCCAAAGCTCTTCGGTAGGTCGTTGAGCCTGAAATCCCACTCCATTCCGATCATTGCCATTTTCCCGCCAACACCCGTCCTCCATGACGACGAAGATGATGATGATGAAGATGACGAAAGATGTAACTATGACAACGATAGTCTGGATGAGGTAGAGAAAGAGGGTCATTGGAATCGTACCGAAGCTGACCTCACCGATGATTCAGATGACAATGGTACGCAAAAGAGTGCTCTTTTCGTTTTTCGTTATACCGATTATGGTATAGTAGCGGCGGAATTAATGCACTCATACATGTGTTTTTCCCATTTAACTGTTTCCTCCGAAACTTCTCTTTCTTTCTTTTTACTCTTATGCAAGCGGTAGAAATAAAGCGTCAGATTGCAAACAAGGCTTTCTACAGGTGTCAGATTTTGACCTCGCTTATTAGAGAGTATCTTCAATTTCTGCAGCATGGATTTTTTACTAAAATCAGAACGGTCACAGTTTTTACATGTATGAGTACATAAATTCCGCCACAAGCAGTCTCTCCTTGGGAAATTTGAAAATCTGATCTCTCTAGCGCTAGTTCCTTCGGTGCAAATAGAAAAGTAACATAATGGCAGCAGTAGTGCGTGTAGAAATACAAATGTCTGTAGTTTTACTTTTGGAGAGTAGAAGTAGGACCGTTTTAAGCCAGAAATTGCTTCATGCTCGAAGCAAGAGCTGGCCATTTTAGTCATTTAAGTTGGGAAGAATTACGATACAAAAAAGTGTTTCCGCGAAAATGGCCAGTTTTACACTGCGTTAGGTTTCGCACCAATTGCAGCAGATCAAAGTATTCGCATGTGATAAATTCACCAGCGTAAATCTCACGGTAGTTCATTGACGACATTTACAAGAAATCTACGAAAGAATCTTGAAGCGTTTGCAAATTAATGTTGGTAAAATTGGCTAAATGAGAGGCGCAATATTTGTCACAAGGTTCAAAAGTAGGTATGTACAGGAATTTGCCACTTTTGCGCAAAATTGCAAATCCGTTCAGTCTCACTACAAACAGGCGAATGAAATGGATATACATCCGTTTTAGATTTAATAATTATTCATCTGTCTTGACTCACATTTGGGTCTTGGGATTTCCTCGTGTATGCAGGCTCAAAATACTGACGTCTCTAGTTATTAGAAATTGTAGTCAATCAGGTATGTTGGTCATCGTGATGTTTAACTTGTAGCTTTTTATATTGCAGCAATTTCAATTGATTGTTAGATCGTGGACCCTTAAAAATAGAGTAGGCTTATTCCCACAGTCAACTACTGCTACTGCATGCAATACTCTGAAAGTAATGTCCAAATCTGTCGATAATCCATTTGCATAGATTTATCCACATGTGGTCACTTGTGTTGTCCAGTAGTCCAGAGTCAAGTAGTCCAGTAGTCGAGTTTGATGCGAGGTGTTCACACAGTTAAAGAGGCTGAGAAATATAAGTAGTGCACAGCCCTGATATACCCTGCAAAAAGTTTCATGAATTATTCATATGAAGTGGGACGCTCGCTGTGAGAATCGCAGGGAGCAGATGGTTTTTTTTACAACGCAGCTTATTTTGGTTTGAGTAATAATTTAGTAACCGTTGCATCACGGCATTTCTTGCTAGAAACAGAATCGATGGAGAGGCATTCCAATTCGGCACCGGCACTGGTATCATGGTCGACTTCAACCAATTCCGGCCTGAGACGGTACAACACAAATTCAAGCTTGGATAAACTGGATACCATTGGCAGCGATGTTGCAGACTCACAGGCAAAGGAGGAAGCACAGAATGGTAGAGAACATTTCAGGAAATCGATTATTGTAGAGAATAGCAGTCATAATAATAATTCCTCTGCAAAATCATAAATAGATGAAGCTACATGTCGCATAGTTATTTATTTTTTTAAAGAGCATTTCAGGAAATCGATTTTTGTAGAGAATACGCAGTCATGCTTGAATTTATATTTTTAATTTAGCTTGAACAGAAAGATGCTCGGGTTCATAGTCTCTGCATAATCTAGAATTCGTAGATGTAGCTATATGTATAATAACGCATAGTTCACTTTGCACTCGAGGGGTACCCAGTACTCGAGGGATACCCAGGTGCTCGAGGGGTAAATTCTATTGGATTGTCTAATTGTAGCGATACTAGAAAGACGTTTTGTCCTAACAGGGTGGAATTAAATACCCGATACTGCTCGCCCCTCTCTTACCGTCTTTTAAACAAGTTTGTAAATGTAGAGCTTCGATTGCAACCAGCAAATTTTTTTGCAGTTTTAGGTGTTTGTCACATGAACTGCATTAAGACATTGCAAGTGAAATTGAAATTATTAAACTTATAACTTCCACTGTCACTTCCACTTGCGACTCGTTGCAATCAGTTGCAGTAACTTTGAAGTGTTCCAACATGAATTTCAAGTTACTTCATAACTGTTATGCGAACAGAATACGAGTAAGTATTATGTATCCGTATTGACGGTATGCAAGTAGTTAGCAAATAAAAATTTTAACTGAAATTTAAAATTTAAGGAATGATAACAACTTTTTGTGGACAAACATTTCATTTTTATCGGAGGCGATGGGAACCATCTAAGCTTTTTTCACCAAACAGAAAATTCTTTCTCGAGCGCAAAATATCTTTGCACGTCATCAATACCTACACGAGTACAGAGTCAACCAAAAAAAAAAGTCCTGGTATATACATGGGTGAAATTAATTTAAAGATCTGGCTATTACTGGAAACATCTGATTTCATCACGGCTTGATGCAACTTCACGACTTACACGAGTGTTACGCTGTTTAGGAGCGCATGATTTTAAATGGCGCCTGAGTTGGTAATGAACTCCTGATGTGTACGATAAAGTTTGGCAGGAGTGGGTAAACACAAAGTGTCTCCTTAAATTTTGTTACTTTTCCTCTAACAAAACAAATTTTAACATAAGATAATTAGGCCTATATGAACATGAATTCAAACACATTCTCTGGGCAAGATTAAATCCGGATGTAAATATCATCAAGATAATGTTTAGGTACAAAGTGATAGGTACAAGGTGATGAACTGATTTTATTGGCCAGAATGGTAGAAGACCTAAACAATTCCCAACAGCGGAAAAGCATTTCCAAAACTACATTTTACCTTACTTAGCTGGATTCAGTTTACAGCCTAAAAGTATTTTGCCAGGCATCAATTAATTTGCCAAGTTCCTAAATAAATTTTAGTTCTAATCGAATTTATCTATAGCGAGACAAGTGAACATGTTACATGCAGTTGTGAACCTGTAGTTGGGAACCAAATTTAGGTGAGCGCTGCCCACAAATTATTCCCTGAACAGATTTCAGCAGCTCGGAAGTTCCAAAACAACTTAAAATGAACAGGATATGCTCTGAAACAATAATTTATATAAGCTACAACTTGCAGCATGAGTTCCGAAACACATTTTAGTGACTCTAGGACAAGTTCTGAAACTAAAACTCTCAGTTGCTAGCCACTACAGGTGCCAGATGCTGAAAAATATGCGACTGATGGGCATCAATATAGAAAAAGCTTAAAATCACCTACAAGTTTATTTTTCATGCTACACACCGATTTTTATCTTGTGAAGTTCAGAATGGTAACAATTTCATACAGTAAGAGTTAATAATGTCCTCTACGAGTATATGTTTCGAAAGTGTTATTAAGTTATTCCAACGTTATCCATTCACACATCATCTTCTTTCACAGGAAATGCCACCAATCAATTTATCAATGCAGACACCAATCCTGCAGCACAAGTCCATCAACCAGACAATGAATCAGAGGGAAAAACAGTTTGCCAAGTCAAGCGGAGTCAAAAGTCTTTCTCGATTGCAGCCGATGCGTCCGATCTTTCGGAGAGGAAGCGAAGATTGGAAGTCTTGAAGAGCAGGAGGCTTTCGCTTGAGGAGAGATGCAAGAAACGGATGGGAGAGGCTGAGAATAAAGCAAGGGACGTGGAACGATATCTGAGGGTTCTGAGGAAGAAGCACCGTGCAGCATTGAACGGTGTTGACACAAAAAATCGATCCGAGCCAGACAAAAAGGAATCTACCGTAGACACCGCAAATGGTTTTGTAAATGGAATCGTTGAGGATAATCGGTTGAAGGCGTATGATTCTGATTCAATTGCAAAGACGGTGAACGATAAAGTGGCGATTGGAGGTCGCGTTGAAAATCCTGTCAGCACCTCTGTTTCTGAACATCATAAGAACAAACCACTAACTGAAACTCTGGACGCTGGAAGCGCCATTGTTTCTCAACATCATGAGAATGTCAAGCCTCTCACTGAAACTTACCTCGCTGGTGGCGCCGTTATTTGTCAACATCAAGAGAATGTTAAACATTCCACGGAAGCTCTTGACACTGGCAACGCTATAGCGGCAGTGGGTGAAACTGCCCTAAAGCGACCTAAATTCACCGCGACAAGTCGCTCGAATTCCCTTCCCGAATCAAGTTACCTGAAGATCCCAGAGACTGATCCCGTAGACGGTTGCCATGACAACGACGCGGACGACGAGAGCTTCTCGGTGACGGGCTACTCGGAGGACGACTGCTCAGAGGACGACGAGCTGACGATCGTTTTCGTGTCGGACGACGACTACGTGAGAACGACCATCTCGTCACGCGATTTCGTTCCGATTCGAGACACTCCAGAACTCTGCAGCATTCACGAGGACGAGGAGAGTAGCGATGAGAGCAACCAAGACGAAACGGAGGACAAATCTTCGGAAGAAACAATTCTTGAGGATAAATCCCATCCCCTTCCTATCGCGAATGGCATTGTTCCATCACCTGGGGTGAAAATGCCCGATCAGGTGCCAAAAAGTGTCGAGCCGGAAAGCAAGCCACACCATGGGAACAAACCTGCGAAGACTGAGCAGGCGAAAACAGCATACGATGCGAATGGACATCGCGTTATGACCTCTGACAAATCAAGTGCCGAAAAATTAGCACACCCTGTGGTGAATGGAACCCTGACTAAATCACAAGAAAGGATAACGTCAAGGCAGCGACCTGCGAATGCCAGACAGATTACAGAGACGCCCGCAAAGCACTGCCACAGGCACAAGTCAAACGACTCGATTGCTCAGGACTCGGGTTCGACCGTCACACCCCCAAAGACGCCACATGCCACGAGGAAAGCTCAAGCGAGGGTAGTGAAACCGGTCGAGATTCCAGCGAACAGCGTCGAAATGAAAAGAGACTGCGTCCGAAATCTGAACCACGAGTGCAATTTCCAAATCCGGGAGATTGTCGTCAACGGCACTGTGAAAAAGGAACCGGCCAAGAAGCCTCTGCCGACACCAAGGAAGGCGATTTTGAGCAGCTCTCGAGACAGCGGCGTCGACACCGGCGAATGCAGAACCAGCCCAAATGTGGTAAGTTTGCGACACAGTGAGTCATAGTCAAATGGAATTGCTCACTTTCATTTGCTCTTAACAGATACTTAACAGATTGTGTCTTAACAGATTTATCCACAGGCAAGTTCGCCAAATAGCGGCGATAAAAACGAAAAATGCAGTACTTAATCCAAGAAAAGTCTAGAAAGTAGCAATGCTGTAATTTGATAACTTGAACTTCTTCCCACGTGGTGTCCTCAGCAGAGGGCTTCGGGGGCTTTAAGCCCCCGGACATCTGCCAAGCC
Source organism: Sinentomon sp. SZTP_YWyxl (assembly GCA_030068105.1). Taxonomy (NCBI): domain Eukaryota; kingdom Metazoa; phylum Arthropoda; class Protura; order Sinentomata; family Sinentomidae; genus Sinentomon; species Sinentomon sp. SZTP_YWyxl. The sequence continues at coordinate 29,813 of JASGXE010017679.1, forward strand.
CGCTGGAAAAACTGAGCCCCTGAAAAATGGAAGTTAAACCGGAAAACGTATGCATGGAAATTTGCGCCATAAACTCGAAATTTCATTTTTTAACCAACAACACACACCGAATTCTTGCAAACATTCAAATTTTTTCAGCACCCAACATTATTTTCTCAACATAACATTCAACATTTCCGGCCGCGTTTTTACAAACCCTGTCGCGACATTAGATGACAGAGAGCGTGTGTGCAAGAGTGCTCGATTGGGGCCCGGTGGTACTCGCAAGAAAAATATTTTTCGTTTCTCACCTATACTCGTAAAGCTATCTGAACCTGACCTAACCCTGTCATCTCTCGGAAAAACAATGCACGCTGGGAGCCCGGCATGCCATCTAAAGTCGCCGCAGGGTTTGTAACCTGGCTTTTCGGCATTTACATTGTGGCATGAAAAGGCATGAACTTTGCAGATACTCATTATCAGTTCCTTGTTTTTATGCAGGTAGTTTTGTCCTGCAGTTTTTAGATCCATTCACAAAAATCAAGTTTGGTATTTTCGACTACGCCTCCAGAAAAGCCACGGACCCTTCTGTCGATGTACAGGTACCTATTGATGTCCTTCACCCTTGTCTGCGAATGCAAACATAATCAATAAAAGTTATGCCCAGTTTTTCCAACACGGATCAAAATTGATCAGAGTTTAAACTGAGTTTAAACCTAGATCATTTCATTTTTTGGTTCTTTTGACTGTTGATCGCCGATCATCTCTGCCCGCTGATCTCGGATCAAAATTTGATCCGAGATCAGGTGTTTTGTCCATCGAGTCCGAGTCAACTTTTGATCGGCGATCAAAATGCCCTGATCTCGGATCATCTTTGATCGGCCAAAATTGGGCGATCAATTTTCTGATCTCGGATCATCTCTTTGCGGTCTCGTGTTTTCTTTTTTCTGCGAGGTGTCATTTTCGTGGGGTGTCGTTTCAGTATTCAGATTTATTTATTTATTCGCGAATGCACACAACGCAATCAGACAAGCAGCAACAATAGGTTTCAAACGAGTTTTGTGTTGTGAACGATCAAACTGAAGTTTATTATGAAGTCTACAGGTGTGAAAGAAAATGCTATAATTAACGGCAACACAAAGTTAAGACTTTTTGCTAGTTATTTTTCGTTAAATTCCTTTAAAGCACTGGGGTCTATGCCTTTTTCCTTATTCTTTTTGATTGTGATCAGTTCTGCCTTCGCGGCGTAGTAACGTGATAACGTATTCGTATCTATAGTAACGCATCTCTGCTGTGGTGATGAGTAACACACCTGAACGGTGCGGCATTGTACCCCAATTCCTCGCAACCATCGCAGCTTCCACGGCTTGGGGCACTTTCGCCGAAAGGAATTTCGCAAAACGAAACTCACCGAAAGGAATTTCGAAACTGGTTTTTTTGCAACGAGGTATTTCGCAAATGGTGTTTTGGCAACTTGCATTTTCGCAACGAGGACTTTCGCAACTACTGATGGTTTCGCCGAAAGGAATTTCGCAACTGGTTTTTTGCAACCGGGAATTTCGCAAATGGCATTTTGGCACCTTGCATTTTCGCAACGAGTACTCCAAGATATGATACTTTTGCCGAACGGAATTTCACAACTCGATCGTACTTCTGCATTTGATATGCTGGAACAAGGACTCCTCTTCTGCGAGTCTTGTAACGAAATTCTTTTCGCCGAAAGTGGAGTTTAGCAAATACAAAGGCCAGTGTTTGAAGTGTTCCAGAAAAAGAGCCGGTGTGCATTTTCCCAAAGAGGGCACATAATCTATGGGCGTGGCCCAGTCAGGGCTCTAGGGTGCCGTCTCCCCAGTTTATCGGAGTTTGAGGCGGATCCCCAGCGGGGTTCCAAGGCGCAGAGATCCTGGCGGGAAGACAGAAACTGAGGATGGTGCCGCAGCATTGCCGCCTGAACTATTCCGCCAATGAATACAATGAGTAGGACACAGGGAAAGACAGAGGAGCATATGTGAAAGTGGACATTTCGATTGGCAAAGCCGACCTTGTTAATGATTTAACGGTGCAGAATTATTGTCGGAAATTTTGTGTCCTTCTATATGAGGTCATTCCACAAATTTGTGAGTTTCTTCAATGCAGTTCCTTGATTGCTAATCGGATCCAATTAGGCATGGTTCTGCCAAACCAAGATTGAAATTTTACAAATTAGAAATTGCATCAAGTTTCCTCTCATTCGGGGGAAATTCAGGCGGTGTGCAGGGCCAAACTAATGTCATGTGAGCTTTCTCACATGACATTGGGAAGGCCGTGCACCCCGCCTGTATTTCGCCCGAATGAGAGGAAACTTGATGCAATTTCAATCTTGGTTTGGCGGAACTTTACTTGGTTTGTGTAATGTGTAAAAATTATAATGGCAGAGAATCAAACAGAAGTCAAACAAAGCAAGCCATTCTTTGAATCCCATCAAGAGGCTCGATAAGCGTTGTTCCAAAATATTTTCCAGTTCCCACAAAAATGTCGATATTTTAAGATGAATTCCGCCTCTCCATCCGGCACCCCGCGCAAAAGCCGTCAGCTGTCGCTCAACCCTGCAGGCTGCGGGACAATGTTGAACTGCTCAAGCCATGCAAGGGTAGGTATTTGTGGCCGCCAACCCTTTGCCCTCGTTTAAATTTATATCAATGCTGACATCGGTTCACCAGTCGGACACAATCACACAAAGGCTTCTCCGTGCAAAAAACTGCAAATCATTCATTTATGTTTCGTATTTGTGCCACATTGTTCCTTTTGCTGCCCACCGTCAAATCTTCGGTGATCGGGAAATCGAGTCCGAAATGAAAGCCCTCAGGGGATTCTGCGGAGATGAGTCATACCAGCACATCAAACTCTTGTGCATCTCACTATGGAGAGGCAGCGCTTGCTTGTTGCAAAAAAAAAACAGTTGCAAATTTCCTTTCGGCGAAAGTACCAGTTGCGAGCGTGTCAGTTGCGAAAAAAACAGTTGCCAGTTTTTCCGTTGTGAGAAAACCAGTTGTGAGTTTCCTTGTAGCAAAAAAAACCAGTTGCGAATTTCCTTTTGGCGAAAGTGCCTGTTGCGAGCCTGTCCGTTGCCAAAATACCATTTGCAAGTGTGTTCGTTGTCAAAAAACCAGTTGCGAGTTTCCTCTCGGCGAAGTTCCTTTCTGCGCGAGTGGTTTTGCGAAATTCCTTTCGGCGAAAGTGGAGTTTACCGCGGTAAACTTTGGGATGAATGCTGCCCAGCAATGGAAAAGGAATAGCGTTGTGCATAGAAATTAAAGCATCATAAAACCATCAAATTGGCTGCTGAGTTGAAGCTGAGTGTGAATGCCTTTTGGGAGATGGTGGAGGTATTATTTTCGAACAATCAGCGAAATAATTTCGAAAGCTTTGATTCAGTTCAAAAACCCAATGCCATGGAAACCGTTTTATTTGTTTTGCGGCTGACGAAAGATACCAGAATAAAACCAAAATGAGCAGTCGAATTCATTTCATTTTTGAAGAGAGTTTGCGACCATTTTCCGTGATCATTTCTACATTTTTCGCAATGGTGAGTTGCGAGATGATTAAAATGATCAAATTATGAGCTTTATCCATTCCCAAGTGGATAAATTCGGCAGCTTTGAAGCGCAAAAGTGCATCTTCAGAGGAGGGATCACAGTGGTAGAAAATGCCTACATTTTTCATGAATTCTCCCATTTTTCGGGCAAACTTGTATTTGTCAGGAAACCGGTTTAAAAAAGTTAATTTATTGTTTACATGGAACATAACTCGCAAAAAGCAGCCGAAATGCCAGGGCGAAAGACTTTAGATTTGCATGAAAACCCCCAGACGCAAATTTGCAAGACGAAAAATTGCAAGAAACATTCAAACACAAGTGCCTGAACTCTCTATGAAATGTAAAATGATGACGAGTGGCTGTTCAGAACCATAAAATGCCACCCATTTGAGTGGAGAAGTGAAATAAATGTTGAAGAGTTTCCAGGATCAAATATGGCAGCCGAATTGAAAAGATCGGATCAAAAATGTTTAATGTTATTCGTGATTGTTTTTACTTCTGATGACGTTCAACTTAATTCGTTGAGATTTGTGAGAATAATAATAATAATAAAATGATCTCCTATCAGTTGATCGGAGATCATCTCCACCTCAAAAGGACACAAAAAGATAATCTCAGATCATGATCCGGTTCAAATAATGATCTACGATCAGTTGATCTCAGTTTAAACCTAGATTTGATCCGTGTTGGAAAAACTGGGCATTAAAGCATTTGGTACATGATCTGGTGCGACGAACCAATTCAATGGATAGATATTTGTGTTGCGAAAATTTCATTTCAATATGCACAAAGCTTATTCCATTTCCATTGTTTTGAAAGATGCATCAGTCTGTTGAATTGGCAGTTGAGTTGTATCTGGTGGCGAGTTGCAATGGGGAATACGGCCGCAACAAATTTTTCGAAATGTCCCTCGAAGAAGGTTTTCTTTATTATTTTCCTATAATCACTTACAATTTACATTTTATCAATCAATTTTTTTACATTTTCAGATTCACATGACTTCAGCGGCTGCAGAGGAGCGGAAACCCCTTCCGAGAACATCGTGTAAGGACAGGACACCAATACCACGGCAGAACAAAACCTAGAGAAAATGAACATTGTCTTCTCGCACCAAAACCCTTCCTTTCCTTTTTTCTTACATGAGATTACTAATTTTCTACCTCAACGTGAACAAATGTTGCAAAAAGTGTAAAAAAAACACCCATTTCGATAACAATTGAAAACGTTGAAGCGTTTTTACAAGCCCTACCGCACGTTTCGATGGCAGAGAGCATTTTGTGCAAACATGCTCGATTGGGGCTCCAATATTCGCAAGAAATTCAATTAAAATATATTTTTCATCTCGACGCATATACCTAAGCCTAACTGAACCTCGCAGAACCCTGTTCCGTCTTGGGAAAAATGCTCGCCGCGGGCTCCGGCCTGCCACATAAACGTGTGGCAGGGTTTGTAATCTCGCTTCCCGGAATAGGCCTACATGTATTGTGTAACGGGATATTTAATCACAGCAGCAATGTCGGCTCAGTTGCGTTCGGTGTCATTTTACTGGTTAAGTTACGTTTCCTACCGTGTTTTTTCCTTGCAGCGTTTTTCTTCCGATGCTAAGAAAAACGCTACAAGGAAAAAACACCGCAGGAAACGTTACTTCGCCAGTAAAATGACACCGAACGCAACTGAGCCGACATTGCTGCTGTGATTAAATATCCCGTTACACAATACGAATAAGGCACAGCTGGATTGAATTGACGTGACTGGCACTGCAACCCAATTATTTCCATGTTTTGAGTATGGGCACGTGAAATGGACGTGCCCATTCCACGTGGAATGGAGAGCACAAACGTGGAATGGAGAGCACAATTCTTGACCGCGTTTCATATTTGGTTTCTTTCCTCAGACATTCATAATACCCGGGCCATGGGAGATTTTTGTCAGACTTTTGAAGCACGGGGCAATGTTATTCCCCATCTAGTAAGCGCTGCTTAATGCATTCCTTCATGTAATGTGTTTTGCGACGCATGCGAAATGGGGAATTACATTGCCCCGTGCCTCAAAAGTCTGAAAAAATCGCCTATGGCCCGCGTATTCAGAATGGCTCCGTATTTATAGTGTTCTCTTTCGGTTCTCATTGTTAAAGTTCACTTAATCAGCCTGCGTACGAGCGTTAAGTGAAAAAATGTCCAAGGCCAAAGTCTTTTACTAAAACCATAAAGGGTAGCCAACATAACAACATAATTTGTGGGAGAGACGGCCAGAAACAAAGGGCCCGAAATCAACCTTGGTTCAGAAATAACCGCATTCGAAGTATCACATGTGTTAGATAAGAAGTACATTGTCCTGCGGGTCTGAATCAAACGTCCATACCAAAATTCACAGTCAGTAATCGCCGCATCAAAATGCTGTGCATATCAGCTCTATTTGTCTTTTCCTCGGGTCAATGTCAGTGGCGATGTTCCAATTCATGTGCATATTTCCACTTTATTCTCTGTTATTCCTTCAGATACAAGACATTTATCGAACGAATACCAGATCTTACCGCAGCACGAGAAGTTTGGGGAAAAAAAGCAGGAATAGAAAAAACAATCCATTTTTTCGTAAAATAGGAATCGTAAACGCAATCCTAAACAAAGGGTATCGAAAATGCAGTAATCGTAAAAACAGGTATCGAAAAAACAGGAATCGAAAAACAGGAATTTCGGGAAAATGCAGGAATCAAAAATGGGAATCAAAAAAAGACCGCAGGATATAACCGGATTAAAATACGAATCAGAAGTTGGCGAAAAAATTTGTCTTTGGCTCTGGGGCCCGTCCGATATTGACAGAACTTGCCAAAATAAAATAAACAAGAAATCATTCGAACAGGCCAAGGCACCGTGAGGCAATAACCGCTTTTTGAAAAGCTTGGGGTCAGCGTCTTTTTGGCAAGTAGAAAGCTGGAGATTTAGCAAATTTTCAACTGTGCAGCCAATTTAGATGGCGATGCACTCATTCTTAGGTTTTAATTTTTGAAAGCGTCAAAGTAATCCATGCGTAATGAATTCTCGAAGTCCGATATCATATAAGCCTTATTCCATCAATTTGTTTTCAATCAGGGATTGCAAATTTTTCCCCACTTCATTATAGAGGAATTGCTATTTCACTTGAAAACGAGGATTTTTCATAATTGCGCCCGTTTCCAAAGAAAAGACGAAAGTTTCTCAAAATAGAAAAAGAACAGTTAATTGATGGACATGTTTTTTGTTTTACTCAGCATCGCTCATGAAACGTGCTATCCAATGGCAACGACCTTCGCAGGGAGCAGAGAGATTGAAAGGCCAAAATCACCTTTGCGGATAACGACATCCGGAGACCTCAACAGTCGAATGACCCCAGAAATAGAAGGGATACTCATTTTCTATAGGTACGAATACAGCTCCCCACATAAAAGCTGAAATAAGATGCCTTTTGGTTTGTCATCGCCTGGCAACACTTCAATAATTATTTGACGCTGAATGAAAAGGGATAGGCCGCATGGTGGCGAGTATCGATATTGATAATGCATATAGTCAAGGGAATATTTTGGAATTTTTGATGAGATATATCCCTCACCTCCATCAGCATCATCTACAGTCAACAGGCCTTCGTACTACATGCTGGGTTAGAATTCGCGAGACAATTTTTCACTTTGCGGTGCACATATCAGATAGGATGTGTCAATTTGGGTTGCGGGT
>JASGXE010017680.1:0-34974 GCA_030068105.1 Sinentomon sp. SZTP_YWyxl
AGTCACGGCTTTCACACCTTTCACTGAAAAAACTACACTTTGAGTTTTTCTTATCAGCACCACCAACCATAAAAGGGTTCGCAACAGTTAAGATCCACTCATTGATGTTTAGTTCACTTAGCCAAACAAACGAATTGTTTTATAATAAGACAAAGAGGCGCTTTATCCAAAGTTTACACCATTTAGTTAACTTTACCTTGCGGCAGACAGAAGAAAATTAACACCTGTCAGACAAAATACAAATAATGGATTGTATTGAATACCCGTTCGGGCTGGGAAAGTCAATTATCACTTCACAAAACAAGCCTCCAATTCTCACACGATGACAATCAAAGGTTCGGTCTTTCCAAGCTACAAAAATTAGCAAGCTCCAGGTCTTGCTGATAACAAGCAAGCTCCAACTCGAACTACACTCCGGATTGCGGTGATAGACGATATGCTTCACCCGAAATCAGTTATGCAGGGTGACTTCACTTCCACCTGTTCCAGCTACACTCCTTCGCAGATACGACCTCCTTTGCTCGGCAACTTCGGGCAAAACTGAAATAAAGGAATAATTACAAAGGGGGGCGTCTAATACGCAACCGACTAATGCGTAGCTTTCTGTTGATACGCAAACAGCGAAGGAAATTGATTGGACTGTGCTGTTAGAACGAAATCACTATTTTTACAAATTTGGGAGACAACACATAATAAGTGACTTTTAAATTAAAAAAGACCCTTGATACTTTTGAGGATTGTTGGCTCGAGCGGATGGTTCTGCAGAGATAGCGGTCAGGATTGGAGGCTGAGGGGTGGTGACGAGTGAGGGGAATATTGATGGTTGGAGGTTTATTTTTGGGCATTTGACTTTTTGAATTCTCTCCGGGAAACTTGGAAGAGCTCCATTTTTTATTTTAATTTAATTGATTTTAAGTGATTTTAATGCCGTAATTTGTCATTCTATTTTCCGTATGCAAATTAATGTACACGTTATTAATTTAATTGCGACTGAATGATTAAAAGAGGTTAGCTGAAGCAGGTTATACCAAGTTAATCGTTTAAAATTCAGCAAAGAAAAGATCGGAAAAAAACCGATTTACAGGTGGCAAGAGTTTTATTAATCCTTCCATACAATCACCTCATCGTTAAGCTACACTTCGCAAACCCTGACGATTCTGCTGGGGGTGTTCCCTCTCAGTGCGGGAAAAGTCTTAACAATTTCGTTTCGTGTTCCTTTCTAAAATGCGCTGATTATTACTAAGTCCTACTGTTTTGCGACATTCGCGACTTGACGGTAATGTTTATACCCTCGTTAAATATAACGCTATCGATTCTTTTTTAATGTCAAGTTGGGCCTACTTTAAACTGTTTTCTCTCATGTTTTCGTCTTGACCGGTCTGATCTTTTTAAAATTTGCTGCGGATTTACACATGAAGTTATGGCTCTAAATCAATTCCCTTTTTCAAACAAAAACAACACTCTCTACTTTGAAATTCCTCTCTTGCCAGCACAAAATGAGTCCTATTTTTAATTCAACGCATTACTTAATCGCTCATGTTAAAAATTAAAATGTAGCTCAGGTCTTAAGCTGATTATGTCCCTGCAAGTCACACTCTGAGACGTCTATGCGACGATGATAAGCATTTTTCGCTTTCTTGATAAATCGCCTAAGTGGGCCAGGTAATTATTCTGGTTCGGGTCGACGTCGATTTTGAAAAGAGTAATTCCTACCCACGAAATTACTCAGCATTTTTTCAGGAAATCAAGATCATTATAAAAGGCAAATCACTGTTCCGTAAGTAACTTCATAATAAAAATTTCCACATTTCCCGGAATCAAAAGCGAGCAATTTGACGCTCTTGACAAGGACTTCTGTAATGTTTTGTGCCTCTGTTGCAGCTCAGACCTAGAGTTAATCGATAAATGAGAATACGTTTCGCTTGTTAACAATGTCACTAAGCAAGGTAGGTATTCCTTTTATCCAGATTTTACGAAATGGTTACTTCAATCGATACCCAGGATGTGATAAATATGAGAGCAAAGTCTGCCACGTAATCTGGCTTTTAAGAGTTTTCGCTTCACTTGTTTGATCGAAAGCAAAACACATTTAAACCCTCAAAATGAGAGACCCAGCATTTTTCCAACCCATATTAAAGTGTCGCGTTCAGGCAAATACTTTCGCAAATATATTCAATATCGATGGGAGCATTACCAATTCACTAAAGCTCCTTTTAAACGTTGAATCGAAAATAAGGATCGCAGACCTTTTTATGCTACAAAACAATTCCCTAATCCAAAAAAGTCATTTCATAACCGAAGGATAGGCTCGAGATAATAATTTTCTCATTCGCGGAAATAGCATTCCGAATGGCACAAAACCTTTTTTGTGCAGCTGAGAAACTTGGACTGCTGACGTTACGGAGGTGCACGTTTACGTGTTAAAAAAACTTAGACATATTCCGCTCGTGAGCGTTGATAAGCAATGTTCTTATTTTTCTAGACACATTCCATTGTGGCAAGGATTCAAGGCATTCGATGCGCAGTGGTTACAGAAACGCTTGAGGCAAGATCTCGTGTTGTGACAGAGGCCAAACTTGAACTACTCCCGATTTCAAATAAAACTCTCGTTTTCCAAAATAACGCGACGCTACATATTACTTTTCAAATCCGGGTTGAACGGGTGGGTTGTTTGCATCAATTAGTTTTCTGGTATTTCACCCCAACTACCAATATCTGAGCAGAAAATTTGCAAACTCTCACGAAAAACGGACAAGGTCTCCTGATGGGTATAAAGAATGGCGTCCATTTGTTCAAATTAAAATTGTTCCAATCTTTTAAGTAACATTGTTCACTGTTTCTGTCACTCCAATTTAAGTATCAACCAAAGTGAAAGCCAATTGATTTGCAATAATTTCTTCTCGCATTGTGCAGCCCTCATTTAGCATACTACCTCAAAGAAACTACTGTGGAATTAAGCAAAAAGCTATAGCGCGGAACCACGCATCTTGTTCAAGAGACAAAAGATACCTCGTATCAGAAATGATTGTTCTTTTTCGAACTAAAAGGTTGCTCTTCTGTTTTACTCTAATTGATTCACTAGAATTCATGTTCAGCAACTTCCAGGAAATGTAGTAAGCAATCACTTTATTCTTAGTAAAGGCTGCCAACGGATGGGGTATATAATTACGGTAATCGGCTGATATAGGTAAGATACCAAATCCTGCCGATGACGTTACTCAGCATAATTTGCCCACTCTTGAGAAAAAGACCGGCAATGCAAAAATGCAAATTATGTCAACAGAACAAAATTCCATACCTCACACCTTCGATTATCAGCAATTTTCGTACTCTTGATAAAACGTATATCGGTAATGGTTTATAGCTATGTTCTAAGTGGCTCTTTTGTTTCTATAATGGCTCTTTTGTTTCTATAATGGCTCTTTTGTTTCTAAGCTCTTAGGCTTTTCCGCTTTAATGAAAATGTACATGCTATTGCTGATGATATTACTCAGCATTTGGTATCTTTAAAAAATCTTCCAAAAAGATGACCACGATTAGTTCAAATCAAAATCAAAAAGCGCTGTTGCTATACGTTTTGTGAGCATTTCTATCCACATTTGCAATAAATGCAGGTACAAATTTATATAGCAAGGATCATAGCGGGAGGTGAATACGACCTTAAATTTTGTACTCCGTCAAAAAAGGTGCTTATTATTCCCGAGAGCATTATTTTCACATTTTCATTAATCCAACTGTCAAGCTGGGCACACGATAATATGTTCACAATACTATATTCTTATCTTGAAGCATTTTGTTCCTCTTGTGGCAATAGCAGCAGAGGATTCAAACAAATGCAACTCAATGTGCCTTCACAGCCTTGCTCAGACTATTTCGAAATCTATTTCCGGCTACATCTTTAATCGCCAAAGACAATTAATGTAGCATTACCCCACCTCTCGCTTAAGCAAGATTAGACTCCTTCCAACGACATTACACTGCGTTCTTCACAGGTAATCGAATTGAAATGTAGCTCCGTGTTTCGTTAATTTCATCTTTCCAAACACAGGAGGAATCGAGAGAGGGCGATTTTCGCACTCTTTCCAGCAGACTGTTAAACTCTTTGAATCGGTATTGTGCATGGATCAGGCTGTGGTAATCAGTTTGTGGCGAAGGGCTAAAAATAGAAATGCTCTACTCTCCTAATACTGTGCAAATCCTGCGGTGACTTTAAAAAAAAGTAAGAAGCTCAACCCAAAAACAATTTTGCATCTTGTTCCAAACTTTTCAGCATATATTGGATGAAGCGGATGTCAGTGCATGGAAACGTTAGACGTTTAGTAAGCAAATAAAACGGCTATGTTATTTTTTTTGCATTTACGGAGCAAATTGTTCCTGGTATGAAAATTATCTTTGAACTTAGTTCTGGCCTTAGTTGCTGTATGGAATTTTGTCTCTAAAGTGGGCTCAATAGAGTCAATTCACTCTAATTTCGCTGAGCCAAACCCAAATGAAACCCAAAGCCAACTGCATCACCGTGTTCCTCAGTTGTCCCTCCAACCTCTCCACGTCATACCACTCACCTCCCCCCTCACCTCCCCACGTGTCATGGAAACACGAATCCCTAATTTCGTAGAATCTGAAAAGTGGTCGGGGCTAAATAGAACAATCTGAAATTGAGCATGGGCACACTGAGCATAGTTGGATTAATGTCATTTTGAGTTTTACTTCATACGAAATAAATTTTATTCCTTCATGAGCAATTGGAAAAATGATCGCATGAAATGGATGAGAAAAACATGACGTTCGATTGTTACGATAAGATAAATGAAAATTGGCTGGTTGATTTCGATATCTAAACTCATTTCGTAACCTGCAGGTGTGATAAACTAAAAAATCAACGAGAAATTTATTCATAACGTTAACAGTTCATAGTTTTTAAAAGGTATGCTACTGAAAAACTTCTGTTAGCGGGCATTGGTGGAACGATAAACTCGTAAATGCGAGCAGTAGCAAATTCGTCTGGCACGCAACAGCACCAATGACAAAAAAGTAGATGTGTAATAAATTCAGAAATTCTCGCCTATATGTGGTTACGGAATGGCGCAGATCTATAAACCAGCATCATAAGAATTTCATAACAGATGATGGGAACATAACTTACCAACCTCTCTAAAAAGTACCGTTACAAACAGCGTAACACTGCCGAGTAATTCAAAAATTCACGACTCGTGAAAGTCCTGAGCAACCCTCTACTGATCAGAACATACGTTCTGCTAGAATAAACGTAGTTGCCTGCTGTTTAATCCTTGACGTTCCACACTCTGAAATTAAACCAAAATGATAAGGGTAAGCGAAGAGTCAAGTATTTTCATGGTACCACGAAGTAATCAGCTTTTTTTCTGACGAATACGGCAGTTACATACCACTGGCTTCGCTTCGGTTACGTGTGGAATCAATCGTAAACGTGAATAACTACCCAAAATTATCATCGCGAACGTTTCAATGCGAGAGTGCGGTTTTTCCATAAAAATAAACGTCTCTAATATTAAATCCATCGAACCAGCACTTGACAAATGAACTTCCGGCATAATTGTTTCCACAATTATTCTAAGAACCTGAGTCCAACACCAGATAAATTGTCAACCAACATCACATTCATGACAAATATCACATTGATGCATCACCTTTATTGTGTCCGAATTTTTTAGAATCAATTCTGCCAGTGGTGCAGCACATTGAGCTAGCTTTTACATATCGTACATACAGGCCCAGCTTTATCCTCCTATATGAGCCTTGGGAACAATAAGACTTGGTTCACCTCCTTTCACTCCCAAATTGCCAGCTTCCTATGGTTCCAGTACTTACCACCTGAAGTTTGCATGTCTCGTGCAGGATTTACGTTGTATCGTGGAAACATTCTTGTTATGGAATGCATTCTTTATGCACGCGAAGACGATGGGCCATATACGGTTTTTTGTTGCGAACTTCAGTGTATTCCAAATTTTGGCAAATCCATTCAACTTTAACTATCTGTCACATGGTGATAACAAGACCATTGTTCTCACACCTTTCTGGAAATACCTCAATTCGGCGTCAATTCGGATTCAACTAATGCGCTTTCGTGTCTCATTACTGGGGCTCCACAATGCCTGCCATGGTTAGAAAGCCAGTTCGTCCGAGAAAACACCTGTCCTGTGAATTAGGTCCAGAACCACATTGATTCTTGCGGATATTTAGCCTTTACGTTATTCGAATATAAAATATAAGATCGCGTGTTTCTTTTTTAACATTTTGCTCAAAAACTTCCAACAAGGTTAACAATTCGGTTGTCTTCATAATTTATCCCCCAAAGTTCCTTAATTCTTTGCTGTGATTGAAAGTCCGAACATCGTACAGCCAGACACTGAAAAGATGATAAGAGTTCCCATTTTACAAACTAGGACATCAGTAGCAATAGGACTTGAGTAACAAGGGGCTATTGTTTTAGATCTGTAGTGCTTTCCCCAGCGGCAGCTTTTCGGAAACCAGCTATCATTGGAATGTTTTACGTTCCAATTTGAGAAAATAATTCTATGTCAGCACAAATGTGTGATTCTCATACAAAAGTTTCGGACCAAGAGTTAGAGGACAACTCGGTTTCAATTCAAATTGATGTAATGATTAACAGAGACGATCTAGCAAATTTTTTATTTTTATTGGCAATGCAAAGGGCAAACGGCGGGTCAATCTGGCTATAATTTAGAAGCAAGCAGTCATTGGGCACCATCTCTTTCAAACTTCTAGAGTTCAAGAATTTGCGTTTAAAAATTTAGTTACGTTTCTCAAGACACAGATGTAGAGATGTCAATGGCAGGTGTTCCAAAACAATACTAGGTGGAAATTCCGATATCATTGAGCTGCATTGGTGTTACTGAAAATTGGTTGGTATTCCGCTTAAGCGGTTCCAAACCATCAAGTGGAACTGAGGATTTTGATGTAATCCGTCTATTTTGTACGGAAGTGTGCACCTTTAAAGTCCAAACGAGGAAAGCATCCTGAAGTGGAAGCATTTTCAAATTTTAAAATCGGCCATTCTGCACTGATCAGATGTGAAAATTCTACGGTTAATAGAAGTTCTTTGGGTGGCCAGTCAGCAATGATGCAAGTGCAGTTTATGTTTCTTGCATAGACACACAAAATATCGGTTATACGTTTTCAAGGATCGACACGTCCGGTTTTTGGTACAAAAGTCGAGTGGAAACCTTTTGAGCAAAGTATTTTTAATTTAAGGATTTAAGGAAGTTACGAACGGACACGTTTTGTGTGTCCGATGATGTCTTTACGACGAGATTGTGGCGACATTTATTGATGATGAAGAGCTCATCAGAGAATGGCGGTTCATACGAAAAGGATTTTTTTTATCCGTGCACAAATTCATTGGTTTATCATCTTAATTGTTAAATTCGGAATACGTCACGTCTTAACAACATTTATATCATCATCTATTTTCGAGGCTACTAAAAGCTCTCCATGCAACCGGAATTCTTAATTTGAGCTTCATTGCATGTAACTTGAGCTTTCTTTACCCTGAACACAGCCTGGCATGGAACACAGCCCGGAATGAGAGCCTGATTTGCTTCACCAGTTCTGTTGCACGACGTTTCCAGAATATTCGCAGAACTTTCAGCGGACAAGTCTGTTTTGGATATGCGACAATTGCACCAATTGGAGGAGGCCAGTTCGCTGCAATTTATCAAAGACTTGGAAATCTGCCCCTTCAAAAGATGGGGGAGCAGTTGCAGCGGATGCACGAAGCTTGTGTTGGACTAAACAAACACTAAGTTGTGACAATGACTTCTGCAGACATTACCAGTACAAAACCCCTAGCAGTGTAAACAATTTTACCAAATAACTTCCATTATTGGAGTCATTTCCGGTCGACTTGTCGATAACGATGAACAGTCGAAATGTTGCTAAAGAAGATACATTGTTGAATTTCCAAACTTCAGCTAAAGTCAATAGATACAACCTGGAGAACAGTGACGCATAGACTGCATAGATTTCATTTTTCAGTTTTTTTCCCCTCGAGATCCATTAGGCGACCCAAATTTAAAAGCGGCGCCAAGAAACAACATTATTCATCAAAAATGTAAGATAATTATCACTGCAATGCGCATTTCAAGTAGCTCAGGCTACAGGTCCGCAATTATTCATTGAACGTGGCACGATAGGGGATTTTCGTTAGCTCCTTCCAATTTTTAAGAGGAAAAATACATATTTTACATGTCACCTTCACACAGTCTTCAGCGCCTTTTGTGTCGTTTTTGAGAAATTCGAAGCTTTCCTCAATTTGCCATCACATGTTAACATTTTATCAAATTGTAGGGACCTTTTTAGCAACAGGTAGAGAAATTAGGCTCAAGCAGATTGTATCTGATGTTGGGCTACTTATGACCGCGGCTAGAATCCTATTTTTGTAGAGAGATAGGCGGCGTGTGTCTGCTTAGAAATCACCCAAAGGCCTAATTGTCTTAGCCTTGCTGCTGTGATTTGCCAACTACGTTATCCCTCAAAAATAAGCAGACATTAGATTTTTCAGAACAAAAAGTTGTTGCTTCTTTTTATACTTCCTGGTGTGTCTCATTATCTCTCGTTGCTATCCTTCAATCAAACTAATTTTGAAACTTACCTTTGAGGAAATATCAGTAGGGCCTCATGGAATTAATCCCGGTTTATTAATGAGGTGCTGGCCTTGTGAGATTTGCGTTTGAGAGGATGGGTCGAAAGCATCGGGTGTGTCGGAAGTATCGGTTTGTCAGGATTTCCAATGTTTAGCCGAAATTTGGAAAACCTTTATTTTCCCACGAGCATTGGCAAACAATCTCCGTTTCGCCAGTGCATTTCGCTAATCCCATGAACACTCACCATGCTCTCCGTTTGTAAAGCACTACGACAAAGGGTCCCATCAGAGATGTAATCGGAATATGGGCTCCAACATGCTACATCCAGTCGTCTTCAGAATCTCAATGTTCGCAGAAAATACTTGCCTTGCCTTAATTCAATACAAGTTGAGATTTTCGGGAAAATCAAAATACTATCGATTTTCGTTTTATTTACAATTCTCGATGGTTCAAAAAGTCATTTTTTCGATTGTTGAAAAATTAACAAGCCGCAGTTTATATTTGCTATTTGATCAAATCGATCTGACTGACTCAGAGACACGCGAAAACGCAGAAAAAGAAGATCGCCGGGCTTTACTTGCAAAGTTCAGCCTGATGTGTTCGGCATGCGTTGCAACATCAGCCTATTCAGCAGTCCGCTTTTTTCCATCTTCATCATCTGCCTTGATACATAGCCACAAGAAACACCGACCTGTTGGTTGGGTTGCAGATACGTTTCAAGTGAGAGGTGTTTCTATCCGTGTTGCCACGTACCCCAGGATTGTTAGTAAGTTCTTTGTACTTGTTAGTGGCTGAAGTATTGGTGAGACAGCAGTGGTCAACAACTGATGAGTCCAGCCACTGTTACTGCGGACGAAATCTCAGCATGTTTGTGTCAGCAGGCAAATCTGTGATCAGCATGTGTTTCTTTCAAATTCCGGGGTATATATGGAGCATTATGTTGCTCGTGAGAAAGTGGCATGACGAAATTTTAACCGATAAAGCATTGGAACTGAGAGTATCGATTGGAGTGTAGTTGCGGGGAATACTAAAATTAATTGTTTATGACTTTCGAATTGATTTAGTGATAGTACTCTCGCAATTAGAGCTGATATTAATGCCGAATCTGATGATCCTTCAACGTAAAGTGGTTGGCACTTGAACGAATATCTGGCTGCCGACGATATAGATTATGGGCAGAGCTCGTCCTTCGAATACTCTGCCAGCACTGGATGTCGAGGATCAAGATTTGTCGCCCAATTCAAACCAGAAACGTTTGTTAAAGTATCACATCAATTGGAAAAGTGGCGCACGTGAGTCTGTTGGCTTTCCAGTGCTCAGGTCCAATTGACTTATTACCGACTGTTAATTTCACAAAACTGTGACTGACGTGCCGATAAAATCAACAGCTGTTGATTAATCGGGTATTAGAAACAAACGGCCCTTAAACGGAAGGGGAGCTATTCCAATGGCTGCCCCATGCTTGTTTTGAACTAAGCAAATAGGTTGGAGAACAGTTCTGCAGATACTAACAGTCCAAAAAACCTTCAAGCGTTATCAGTTCCCAAACAGCAGCCATTGATGGGATCAACAATCGGGGTCGACTTGTCGAAAACGATGAACAGTCGAATTGAATATAGACAAGATACCTGGTTAATTTTCCAAACTTCAGCGAAGTCAAGAGATACAACCTGGAGAACAGAGACGCAGAGACTGCGAATATTTCATCAGGCTCTTGTTTCAAGAGACCTGTCTTAGGCTACACGAATGCAAAGGCAGTAGCAGTCAACAACATTATTCAGCATAAAGCGAACGATAATTATCGTTGAAAGGTTCACTTCATGTGACTCAGGATACAGGGCCGCCAGAATTCATGTAACAAGAGCCTTCATAGAACACAGTTTTCATTGACCTTTTTCGTACAGTTGAAGAACAAACCTCGAATATGTCAGAGACATGGTATGTGTCATCATCTCACAATTGCCATCCCCCTGAGTAGCTGTATCGAAATACTGATGGCAATCCCAAACTGGTCATCACATATTTAAAAATCAATCAAAGTGCAGAGACCCATAGCGCATCAGGTAATGCAATTAGGCTCAAAATGACTCTGTCTGATGCTGAGCTGGTAATGATCGTTGACTCAGCACTGTTTGATGGAGATATGGCGCCTTGTGACTGTTGCGTAAACAGGCAAGTGCGTAGTTGTTTTAGACTTGCAACAGATTAGTCTTGGACAATGTTCAGAATCCCTCACAAACGAGCAAACTTTAGATATGAACTTATAGTCAAAGAGCTTAGCTAAAGCAATATTTGGTATATTTTGACAATACAGTGATAACGTATGTCACATTCCAGCCAGCATCACCCTCCATGATTTACTTTCCCACTCTCTATCTATCTTACTTTTAACCTGAATCTTGATGTAAACATCGGCCAGTAGGAGAATATTTTTTACAAGTCGACTCTAAGCCGCAGGCCTTGTGAGATTTTTCAAAATTACATGCATGGGAAATTTGATGCTGATCTCATGGTCGGTGAAACACGGGTACCCCCATTTTTTATTAATGCATTCTATTGTTCAAGATGGCTGGGATCTATATTCCCTAACGCTTTAAAAAATCCGAAAAAGACTTAAAAACTTAGATATGTGGAAAAATTCTGCATTCTGCATTCTCGTATATCTCTATGTTTTCCTTCCCATTCCTGTATCTATTTCTGTATTGTCCCTTTTTGGGACAGTCGTAAGATGAGTGTTGCATAAGTGTTTTACAGTTTTATGCCAATACATAAAGTAGCATGTTAGGTATTTGTTATATGAGAGTAAGATGATGGGTGACATGATGTTCAAGGGAATGGAGATCTTTTATGTAAACCATGTGATAGCCTTCCGTATGTTCAGCGGCTCAGGATCCGCAAAATACCCGGTAAGATACTATTAGGATCACAGTTTTCTGATTCATCTACAAATTTCTAAACTTTCAAAGAACAGAGAAATTTTTTTCTTTTGCCTCCGACTACACTGGAGAAGCTCTCCCTCTCTTGGAGGCGCAGCGGCATTGCAAAAAACTACCATCGTCATGATGAATTGCTGGTAAGTAACAACAAATGACTGGCATGATATCTGTATCATCGATATGATTCTGACACTTCAGTACCATTACGTTTATTCCAGGCTTTACCAATCAGTCTTTAAGAATGATGTTTTAATTATGATGATTGTTGTTTTAAAAAGTTTCCCTATTAGATTCAAATATTTTTTAACAAATATCGAATAAGACCAAATTTAAATATGGTTTGAATTGGACGGGTTGAAGGCACAGTTGCTGCACACGATAAAGATATCATTAGGGGCTGATGCATCGCAATGACACATACAGGAATGAAGGTTGGCGTATTAAATGCAGATGGATACTTTGGATTTGGCTGAAAATTAAAAGAAATGGGGCCGAAATTTCCGCAAAATCAACGCCAACGTTGATTTTCTTTCCTTACGCTTGATGTTATCGTTGACATTAAGATATGTCTGTCTCTCTGAAAGGGCGTGTGGAAATAATTTTTTTATGCCGCCGGGAAGGTTTGTCATGCGGACATGTCGCTGAGCTGGTCAACGAAAGGCATCATCTTTCGTAATGGACCATGTCTAGGCTGTTGGTGAAATTCCGCAGAAAATGAAGCGTTCCGGACAAGTACAGGCAGGCCTGCCTTCCAAGACGGATGATTAGAGGCTTGCCATATTTGCAGAGTTCCATGCCATCCCGTAAAAATCCACCCGACGCCAAGCTTCAGAGTTGGGCATCGCTCTCTCCACTATCAATAAGGATGTTCTCAAAAACTTATGATTCCACGCCTACAAACGAGAATATATGCAAGACCTCATGGAGGCAGATCCTGACCGGCGGCAAGACAATTGCGTATGGTTGTGGAGTTGGCGAGGCAAATTGTTACGTCAAAGGCGAGGTGAGTCGCCAAAATGTCCGTCATTGGTCGCAGGAAATGCTACAGTGGTTCACCGACGACAACCGACATATGGTGCTTGAATTATGGTGTAGTGTAGGATCTAAGGAAATCGAGTTGTTGACCCGTTTTTCTTTAGAGGACACCACTAACGGAGCCCTGTACCTGCATTTGATACAGGCAGGGATGATGCCTGCTTTAGAGGATCTCAGAGGCTGAATGCCATCATGGTACCAACAAGACGGCGCACCAGCACATTTATTAAAATTGCAGTAGAAACAAGAATACTGGGTGTACCTACCATTGTTTGACTTCTCAACAAATGCCAACATTTGCCAAACGGTAACTGTGCAGGCTGCTAACTACAACCGTGGGTGTCCATGGCAAAATGTTAATAACAGTTGAATAGAGGTTCTCGAGAGTACAGGGTGGTAAAAAAGGTAAGTGAAATTTGGTAATTGCCTGTGTATCTTTTTTGCAGTTTCATATTTGGAGTAATTTTATTTCAATGGTGTTTTAGTGAAGCTGCACAGTCAACCATTATCTCCGACGAGTGTGTCCTTTGAAATTCGCAGTGTGCTTGCATATTTTTTGGTGTCCGCTATTAAAATAGCCTGGGTTATGTAACAGATGACTTTGTGATGACATACTTGAGGTCGTCCATGCTTTTAACGTGCCCTGATGGTCAGATCTGACGTGTTTTATATTTTTGCAACCTTTTGAGGGCAGGAAACGTTGAGTCAGGAATGTGATGGGTTTCGGAATTCACAGTTGCGTGATTAGATTCCAAATCGACGGATGGGTTACAGATCGGCATGATCACTGAAATTGATCTGGCACGGCATCATGCATTGGATTTTTAAGGATATTTCCTACAACCGCACACTCGCTGTGAATAAATGGATGCGGTCGACGATGTCGGAATGCAAAAGACCTCATTGAATCGAATGACACTGCGCAGAACTAACCCTCCCTGTAAACACAATTTATTTATCTTTCTCTTTTGGTGTCGAGTTGTGCTTTTTTGTTTGGGTAATCGAGAACCCTTTCCGGGTCAGCGTCCACGATGTGACTGAGACGAATGAAGCCACTGATGTTTGCCCAATTCAGTCACCTTTGAAAGCCTAAATACCGACCGGAACCAAAACAGCAACTGAAAGCAGTTCAATCAAAGTTTGTGTTGGGCCATCCAAGTTCAGTGGAGGCTGTAGATTGTTATGTTTTGAGTCGTTTTTCCGAAATATTCGTGGGCCAATAGTGGGCAACTTGAGAGAACAAAGGAGAAGCAATGATCGGACAACGTAAATCCTGTGTTTTGTCAAAACCGAAACTTACCCGAATCGAAACAATCACTGAAAAAATTGTTACCATTTTTCGAGACTCACTGTATATAACCATAAGGAATTCATATGCCTTGAGGGGGTGTTTGTGTCAAGCTCCATTATCAGGGCTCGTTCTCGTGCAAGTTTTTGAATGAAAGTTGAGTAGCATCTTTTTCAGCGATGGTTTTCTCATTTAAGGATTTAAGGAAGACTTCAACGCGCACGTTTAAATTGCCCGTAGGTGTCTTTACCATGATAGTTGTGGAGGAATTTTTTAATGAGGAACGGCTTATCTCATTGAATGAGAATGGTGAATTAAATTCACGAAAAAGGTTTCATTCACCGAGAGAAGTGCAGGAATTCATTGATTTACCTTCTTAATTGATAAATTTGGAACACATGGTAAACTTTGACTACTGTCCAGTCTCACTTTTTTCAACATGTAGCAAAATCTATGAAAGATCATTCACATCCACTTATACACCTTTGCCGAGTCAAATAATCTATTCAGCTCAACCCAGCATGGCGTTCGCAGTAAGCTGTCGTGTACGACACAACTCATTGAGTTTGTGCATGATATTGGTACTTCCCTCTGTAAAAGAGAAATATCGTTTCCATCGTGGCCTGGGCTGAAGAGTGGGGGATGGAACTAAATTACACCAAATATAAATGGATATTTTTTGCCACAACTCACAACCAGCCGCGTGAACCTTTCCCTAAACTTCAAATAGGGTCGAAAACCACAGAGAAGGTTTCAGATTTCAAATATCTCGGTGTCATCTTTAGTTCAGATTTGTCATGGTCCGTCATGTTGGATATGTTTGCTCGTCCTAGGCAAGTACTTGGTTTTATCCGGCGCACACTACTACACGCCCCAAAAGAAGTAAAGTTAAAAGCTTATTGAGCTTTGGTTTTGCCCCAACATGATTACGCTTGTGAAGTATGGGATCCTTACTTTGTGTCCCACATTTCCTTACTTGAGAGGATCCAACGTCTCGCAGTACGTTTCATCACAAATACTTATGATCGTAGGGCCAGTGTTTCAAATCTTCTTCACTCCCTCAACATGGCCACCTTGGCTGAGCGTCGCACTATGCGGCGCCTGAACTTCCTAGCAAAAATTGTGAAGGGAGCTGTCGCCATTCCTATGCCAGCCGAATTCAATATTCGAAATCTTCCCAGGAGAGGAAACCATTCTTGCCACATTATCGAACCTCAGTGTAGGTTTGCACCCCTTTTTAATAGCTCTTATCCCAGAACTGTTAGGCAATGGAATGCCCTCCAACCGGAATCCATTCTCTCACTTTTGCCCAGGATAATAGGTTCTAACAGCTCATGAATGAACCATCCACCAACGATACCCACATATTGATTTTTTGTTATTGTCCGCAAAAGAACAAATGCGTCTCTCTCTCTCTCTCTCTCTCTCTCTCTCTCTCTCCTCTCTCCCTCTCTCCCTCTCTCTCTCTCTCTCTCTCTCTCTCTCTCTCTCTCTCTCTCTCTCTCTCCCCTTCATTTCTCAGCTCGTACCGTAAATTCGTGTTTTTTTTTGCTTTTATATGTTTGACGTGCTGTTTTTAATGCAGCGATCTTTTTTGATAATAATAATGATAATAATCTTCTGTATCAACATTTCGACTGTTCATTGTTTTCCACAAGTCGACCGGAAATGACTCCAACAATGGAAGTTATTTGGTAAAACTGTTAACGTTAACAATTTTACCAAACAACTTCCATTGTTGGAGTCATTTCCGATCGACTTGTCGCAAACGATGAACAGTCGAAATGTGGATACAGAAGATACCTGGTTAAATTTCCAAACTTCAGCGAAGTGAAGAGATACAATCTGGGGAACAGAGACGCAGAGACTGCAATGATTTCATTAGGTTTTTGCCTCAAGAGACCCATTAGGCTAACCAGCGTTAAAAACATCGCCAGTAAACAACATACCAGAAAAAACTGCAAAGGCTAGAGTCGTTTGCTTTGTTCTCTTCAACCTCTCGCTACCTCGTTTTCTGCCTATCCATTTTACTCTCTCTTGCTGGCTGGTTATAGTGTGGTGATAAAATAATAAAAAAAATAAAAATAATAAAATAAGTAAATAAATAATAAAAAAATAAATAAAATAATAAAATAATAAAATAAATAAATAATTAAATAAATAATTAAAATAATAAATAAATTAATTAATTTAAATAAATTTAATTTAATTAAATTAAATTGATTAAATCAATCATTTTTGATTCAATTAATCAAATCAAATTAATTTCATAAATAAATTAATTTAAATAAATTGAATTTAATTAAATTAAATTGATTAAATCAATCATTTTTTATTCAATTAATCAAATCAAATCAATTTCAATTAAATCAGTTTTTGTCATTCATCAATACATGGTCGCAGTTCTATCTACCGAAGATTACTTACAGCATAAAGCGCTTCAAGCGTTGATATTTTCGCAAATTTCGGCTATCAATGGAATGAAGGCGTTTGTACTGTACAAACACGATGAACACTGAAATAGCGGATGCAGCGAAGTCAAGAGGCACAATTGGGAGAGGCGCAGCGGCTGTAAAGGTTTGCCTCAGTTTCGGAACTTGAAGATCTCGCTTTGCGACATGATTCAATGCCAAAATTGCATGCATGCGTCGCAATTCAACAGAATTACGTTTAGTCAAACTCTTCTTAAAGCTATGTGATTCACTTGTCAGGCTATGCAATAAATATTACAGTTCATCCAATTCTTCGTACGATCGTCGATCGGACGAATGTCGATCAGACTGATCCATCAGACGTTGATTCCGTGTCCCAGTTACTTATTTAAATATTAACTTTGGGGGGGGACAATTGATATCACGGCGCTCTTCAAGCGCATTATCCATATATCTTTTGTTCCTCTTTGATAAACCACCACATCCATGGATCTATGGGTACCTACCAGGATTTGTTGTGTTTTAAAGATGGCCAATTTCTTGTTTGTTTTTCTTTTCCTTTTCTTTTTAAAGGAGAAAATAAATACGAAATCAGCAAAAGTATCAAATGCACTGGGGAGATTTT
The DNA here is from genome assembly GCA_030068105.1 of Sinentomon sp. SZTP_YWyxl. NCBI lineage: Eukaryota > Metazoa > Arthropoda > Protura > Sinentomata > Sinentomidae > Sinentomon > Sinentomon sp. SZTP_YWyxl. The sequence goes on from JASGXE010017680.1 coordinate 16,959, forward strand.
TTGGCCTTCGTGTTTTATTTCTTCCGTAAAAACGAGTTATTGAAATGAGCAGGAAACTTGAGTGGGGTCAATGACACACTTCTCGCAAGATATTGCTGAAATTGCAAATATTTTGAAGAAGTTCAGAATATAAGTCAAAAATTTTGAATTTTGATAGTTTTTTAGAAAGAAAAAAAAAATATGAGAATTTGCATTACTGCGGGATATCAAATATGCATTTTCGAAAGAAGTCTCGGTTCACTCCGGTTCTTCGGTGCAAAATCTCATATGGTAAATAATCAACGGATTAGCGAATAAAAAAAAATTGATGCAGATAATTTTGAAGTTCCTTTGGATTCAGACAAGTAACTGCAATATTTATTCCATCAATAGTCACCCGCCAAGATTAAAACAGATTCCTTTGCGCTAAAATTTGAAATTTAAGCGACTTAAAAAAAAAATAAAGTATTCAAGCTGCCTGTGAAAGCTTATGCAACTTCATCAACGATCGAGAGTGTGGTTTTTCATATTAGTATTCATACTCGCATTCGAACAATTTTTCGAACACAGCTTTCAGCTCAGTCTGTCGCGTTTCCTTAAAAATTCCACTTGTTTTTGAAATGAGAGACTGCATTCAAAATTTTAAATAAAATGTAAAACACGCTGTTGACATCAACTTATGATTGTATTCGTACCAAGCTCTAGCTGTTGAAATCATTATAGAACCTCCTCTTGTTATATTTTCACTCAAAGTTTTTCTTACTCTTATTCGCTTGTCGCTAAATGCTACGCTATATTGTACATTGGAATAAAAAATTCATGCTTCGTGATGGATCACCAGCGCTCGCTGCTCACCTGGAGAAGTTTTGATGTCGATCTGAAGATCCTGCAAATCGATCTTCCAATTTGAACTTCCCTCTTCTAACTAACATCATTCAGCATATTTATTTCAAATCCAGGAAGAGTAATATGCTTGTCTTTTAGCAACAGAACTCAATAGAATTTTAGCAACACGAACTCCAATAATTGAGTTTAGGTTCAAAAACTTCACTTAATCTTTATAAAGTAACTACTGTTGATATTTGCAAGACATTATAGTTCGGAACCACATATTTTGTAGAACAGGAAAAATATCTCTTCCCAGAATCATTGTTGAACTTTTTTCGATCATTTTCGAATTAAAAGGTTGCTCTTAAGACAGAAGCTAATTGTTTCACTGGAACGCTGAGGGACCTCCAGCAATGGCAGTAAGCAATCTCTTTATTGTTGGCTGCTATGGCTCCGAACCACGTATTTTGTACAAGGGAATAGATATCTTTTCTCAGAACCATGACTGAACATTTTTTCGCTCGGTTTCGAATTAAAAGGTTGCTCTTAAGACAGACGCTAATTGTTTCACTGGAACGCTGAGGGACTTCCAGCAGTGGCAATAAGCAATTATTTTTGGTCGAAGACTGCTGTGGCTCGGAACGACGTATTTTGTACAAGGTAAAAAGATATGCCTTCTCAGAACCATGATTGAACATTTTTTCGCCCATTTGCGAACTAAAAGGTTGCTCTTAAGATTTACTAATTATTTCACTGGAAAGCTGAGGTACTTCCAGCAGTTGCAATAAGCAATTGCTTTATTATTGATGGAAGGCTGCTATGGCTCGGACAACATATTTTGTACAAGTAAAAAATATATCTTTTTTTCGAAACATGATTGAACATTTTTTCGCACTTTTTCGAATTAAAAGGTTGCTCTTAAGAGTTGTGCTAATTGTTTCACTGCAACGCTGAGGGACCTCCTGCAGTTGCAAGAAGCAATCTCTTAATTGTTGATTGAATGCCGCCATGGCTCGGAACTATACGTATTTTGTACCAGGAAAAAAGATATCTCTTCTCAGAACCACGATTGAACATTTTTCGCTCGTTTTCGAATTAAAAGGTTGCTCTTAGGACTCACTCTAATGGTTTCACTGGAACGCTGGGGGACTTCCAGCAGTAGCAATAAGCAAACTCTTCATTAATGGCAGAAGGCTGCGGTGGCTCGGCTTTGTACAAGGCAAAAAGATATCTCTTCTCAGAACCATGATTGAGCATTTTTCGCTCGTTTTCTAATTAAAAGGTAGCTCTCAAGACTTAGGTACTAATTGTTTCACTGGAACGCTAGGAGACCACCAGAGGTGGCACTATTACTCTTTTTATTGTTGGTTGAAGGCTGAAATGATAGCTCTATTATTAGATTTTTTCTTTCCTGCAATACAGGTTCTTCGATCTCCGTTAACGTTGCTGAGTAATTTGATTTCTCTTGCAGAATGTTTAAATGGACTTCAAAGTTATGTGTTTCTCTAGTCTGCATCTTTTTAGAAAGGCCTAATCCATTTAAATCACATTAAACAGCGATTTTCTCGAAAGCTGAATAAATTGAAACCCAGTTACTTATATTTTAATGCAAAATTTACGTAAGCGAAAAAAGCAAATGCACATTCTTGCTGAAAGCTCTGTGATGTTTCAGAATGTTTCAGTTGAACAGGGGGATATGGAAAAGATTGACGCTTTTTTTTTGAAAGAACATGGACCCTTTCGTATGAAAGCATTATTGAAGCAATGAGTACGGATATACATTTTCTATTTGAGCTGAATTGTGTGCACTCATATCTTTATTGCAATGAATGAGTTTTCGATAATATGATATTTTTCGTAGAATTGAGGCTTATAGCGAAATGTCAACTCTCAAAGCCCTCAACCATTAGGTCACTAATATTGTCCTTTCTTGTACAGAGTAAGACTCCAACCGCACTCATTGCCATTCCTCCTTTTTAACATTAACTTGCCATTTGGTTCGAATGAATTTTCTCAGTCTTTCATCGAATTCCCTGTCACTCCCTCCTCTACTTATCTCGCTAAACTCAATCGGTTATTCATTTCTGTCTTGCTTATGGATGCATTTAGTAATTTCGTAACTATTTATGAATAAAAGACTTCGCAGGAAATAATCGCAATCAAATAAATTGAAGAGTAAAACTTGATGGTGAGCTTCTTTGGCTCAATGAAGGAAATAAGGCTTTTTATTTTACTACTTTTTCATCGATGAAGAATTTTTAATGAATTATGTAGAATAAGATTCGCAAACTGCAAAAATCACTACAGACCTTAATTTTCATAAATAAATTTCAAGTTTTTACGAGCATGCCACTGAAAGGGTTCGACTAAATAGAAATTCCTGGCGGCAAGTCACACGTGCGAATGAGATGAGAACTGGAACAACCGAAAGAGCAACAGTGAAGAAAAATATTGAAAATATCTCAAAATTCACACCAAATTAGTCACTTACCAACCTCTCGAAACAGATTCCGTTCTAATTTAACACAGACAAGTGATTGAAAATTGTCAACGCGAACATGGGCACTTCTAGATCACGAATAAAAATCCGTTGTCAGCTGTTTAAACCGGAAAAGACCCCAGGCTGCAATTAAATCAAAATAATGTGCATTATGAATCTACTTTCTTATAAGAAAACTTTTTACATGGTTCTGTGTAGTTTACCAATTATCCATCTTTATTTTTTCCCGCCAGTTACCGGGCACTGGTACAACATTTCGATACGGTTCAAATCAGTGCAAATCGACGCTGTTTCTCATATTCGAGCACGAATGTGAGAAATACTGTCAATTGATTCTTCTCACAGATTTGAACAAAAAGTTTTAATTATTTATCTCGTTTTATCGTCTCGGATGTTCCAATTCGAGAATTTGATAACTAAATTAGATTTTGTAAGTCGCTAATCCAAACTCATTCGCACTATTGACTGTAAAGTGAACTCCAGAACCTAATGATTTAATTGTTTTTAAATACTATATGTTAACTGGTTCAAACGCCATATATGGTGTTCACATACTGACATTTTAAATGTTTTCAAACAACATCAGAGGACAGTAACTCATTGAAATCACGTTGGATAGATTTCAGTCACTATGCAGAAGATAATAGAGTACCTGAGAACAAAATAGGTAACAAAATAGGCTTCAGAAATACAGGTATAGCAACGCGTCGAGTGTAGATCAAGTGATCAAGAAACAGTGTTTTTCCTCCTGTTCTTATTGGAGACCTCTTATTCTTATACGATATTATTTATCGTAGCCAATATCGTAGCCAATATTTACCATACCAGTCTCTTTCCGCGCAAAATGCCAAGTAGAATCCAAGAAACCACGAGGATCCTATCCTTCCTAATAGAGTAATCGGCAAGTTTGAGTTCAGGACACCTCAAATGACTCCGAATTCTTGCCGGTTGAGTTGACGACTAATTACTATTCATCGTGGAATTGTCCTTCCGTCGTGTCCACAGGTTTGGAGAACAGGATATGCGACATTTCGAGAAGAGGTGAATTTACTGGAAATCTGCGAAAGCTTTGCGGATATGATAATGCTTCTACGACAATTGTCGCTTTTCAACAAGATATCACCATGATCAAAAATTGCAATAGTTCCAGAGATATACAAGAGAATGCATACGTTATGAGATAGGGAGCAGGTCCAACTTATGCACCAAGCTTGTTTTGGATTAAACAATTTCTGGGTTGTGGCTCTGTATATCGGATATACTAAAATCACAAAAACGCTGCAATCGCTAACAGTTTCAAAATTGCGGCCACTCATGGAATCAAGTATTTGGGTCGACATATCGAAAAAGAAAATTAGTCGGATACAGAGAATATCTGGTTTGTTTTCCAACTTTGACGAAGTGAAGAGACAACCTCGTGAACGCGGAGTAGTGACTGCAAAGGTTTCGCTACAACACCATTTTCAGAAAAACTTGGCGATATTCGCTGCTCAATGTACAGACTGAAACATTCACTGTACTTGAATGTGTAGGCGTATTTCTCAAAACCGAGATTGGAAAACAAAACACTTATATCGGAATGAAAGGCCAAAGTGATTATCACTCGGTTTCTTGCTCCATGACGAGCTGGAGCATTCGTTGTCTTTCTGAAGTGGCGCATTTAAGGTGCATCTCATGTGGTGCATGACCGCGTGGCTTCCACAGTTTTCGGTAGATATGGAGACACAGATTCGCACTAAAAACAGAATTTCCGAGTTATTATTTTAGCAGACTAATGTTCGTAGAGCCCATATTCGCATACAGACTTAGAGGTTAGGTTTATATGCATACAAAGTGTTCACTCTCGAAACAAAAAGTGGAGCCACGGATACGATAAAATGGCAAAAATTAGGCGATCATGCGAATGAAATGTACAAACTGGGAAATCGCAATTAGATGGACTGCTTTGTCCAACAGAAAAAGCGTTTTCACTTTTTGATTGCATGCCGTATCACACTAATTTACTCCTTGTCTCCTTTATATCACCTTGTGCCTAAAACTGCCTCTTAACGCAATAACACCCGATGGTCCCAGGTTTCAACACGGTGGCAAGCAAAATGGCCAAAATTTGGATACTTAAAACCATTCATGCAGGGCAGCATACTGTTTTCCATCTCGTAACCCTGAAAACTGGACGATATTACGAATTTCGTTTTACAGAAATGCGAAAACGGGAGCTGCATTGCCCAGTTTTTGAAATTTCCGAAACGTCGTCTAAAGTCCATAAAATTTAACGGATTTTCCATTGTCTCTATGCCGTTTTACTTGTGTTAATGCTGTATCTTCAATTCCTATTCCCTCTTCTCGACATTCACTTTTCGCCCCTACTCTTGTTAACAAGTCAACTAGGAACAAAAATAAAGGCCGACAGGTGCATGCAGATTCCGCTTGAAATATTTCTTGTATGTTAGACTTTTGTTGCATGAGATTTCGATGGTTTCACATCACTGCGAAGAGGATTGAAGTCCCTGTCAACAACAAATGTTCGGTCTGATGGGGCACCACAGTGCAAATATCGCAAAACTCCGAGTATAGAGTTCAAAAAACCATAATGGTCCTAGCATCGCTGATTGAGTCACCTGTGAATAACCTCTCATGGTGGAACTTTCCTATCGTGATGTGTAATTACTGGGCATGGGACAAGTTTCGTTCAGGCACAGCGATGAAGGTATCGTAAAATTCCTCGTAGAGTTCAAGAAACCACGAATGCCCTATGGCTGTTGCTGACTGAGGACCCAAAGAATTTCTTTTCACCGCATAATTTTCACTTTGTCATGCCGGGTGATTGGCCGGACCAGTCAATTCATAAGAAAAATCTTTGTGTTGCTAACAAGAGTGAATTGAACTGAGTGTGAATAATACATTCTTTCAAGCTTGGCAACCAGAGATCAGGAGACAATTTCTCAAACAGAACGACCAGGCTTGAGGTCCTACCAAAGGCTAAAGAAATTCAGATTACTCATGTCACGGTGTCTCTCAGTGTAAGAGGGTTTTGGACATGAAAGTTAATGGAGGAATTATTTTAAAACAAGATAAAGCGATTTATGAATAAGCGGCTGTACCATCACCTTATTTCCACCGACGTAGATGCGCAATGTAATAGCCACGACACAGAATTTTAGTTTAGATCAACACTGATTTATGGCTGGATAAGTTTCACTTGCGAATACGGCCACTACTAAACCCTTCAAAATTCATCGGGGTTTGCTTTACAGCTATCCTAATCATAAAAGTATCCGCTTTGGGCTTGCCACACGGCCTGAAAGAAAACCATAACCTATAGGTTTAGAAAAGAAATATTCACTTTTCTAATTTTTATGCGTTCCATTGGACAAAAATGCATATACAGTCTTTTGTGCCAATGTTGCCAATGCACAGCACTATCACGTTCGAAATCTGCTTAGTAACAGGCTAGCATTTTGATTCGAAAATCAAGGGATCTGATTGGATTGACCTTCCCAATATTCAGACATCTTCATGCCTCTCAGACTTCTTCTCATAGAAAGCTATATCTGCAGAACGCCAACAGGTGATTTATACTCTACAGCCGAGAAAGTTTGTTTTATTCAAGCCAAGAAATGATTTAGGACTGCAACTCTCGCAGTCTCTGGCATTGTTGACATCACAGCATTCTCGGACGAATGATGGACGGTTGGTTTCTCCGTTCAGGTTGCTGAGGTGTTACCTATCGATGCGTGTGCCAAGTCTTGTTTAATGAATAGGTACCCAGACAATTGTTGCAAAAAGAGAACCAACTGCGAACGATGATGGTTTTTCCGGTGATATAGACACTTCACGGGAATCTTTTCAATCCACATCAGTGGCATCTTCTCCTTCTCCTTTGCTTATTTATTTTTGTTCTTGTTATTATTTCAGCAAAAGCAGCTACAGGGGAATGGTGCTGCATAAAAAACACATTAAGTCAAACACTAAAACAAAAACAACAATTACGCACAGCATAGTCAATTTGTCAATAACAATTTAAAAACAGTGTACAAAATGCAGAACCATACAGAGGGTACCTAACATGGATGATTTTACCGATTTATGAGCTCAGATGTTCGAGCTTTCGCAATCATAGGAGATGTGGAAGGAAGGCTGTTCCAGGCGAGGATTGATCGGGGAAATAAAGAATTGTGGAGAACATTTCGTTTGCAGATGGGCATGGTCAAAGTCATACCATTGTCTGTTCGCCTTTGAGTTGCTTTAAGCCTATACACTGATGGCAGAGGGAAGTCAACATTGCCCATAATAATTTCACTTAACAGATTGAGACAATGTACCTGACGCCGACTACAAAGTGTGGGAAGATTCAAGTCGTTGAGAATTGCGCTTACACTCAGAGTTCTGCCAAATAAATAAATAAATAAATAAATAAATAAAGTTCTCTCATATTTGCCAGTGATTGCACGGGCCACTCGTCTCTGAACACTTTCCAGAGCGTTAATTTCGATTCTTTTGCTTGGATTCCACACTGCACAGCCATACTCAAGAATGGGAAGGACAAGAGAGACATATGCATGTTATTTGAGCAGAGGAATCACGAATGCGTGAAAGATTAATCTTCTAACTGTCCTCGTCTGATGCACCACCATTGTTCTATGTGGCGTCAAAGCCTCATAATTGTCCGTGTGTCACAATTGTCGCCGTTGTTGTGACACAGTCGGTGTCTCTGCCTCATAGTTACGTGAGTGATCAAATTTAAAATTATTGACGGATAAGGGTTTTTCTGAAGTTTGGTACCAATGTTTGCTATTTTAGAGCGGTGATCATTTTTCACGAAGAAATGTCAAACGCCTCATCCAGTTAATTTCAATCTAATGATGATCATTGCCATCTCGCAACAACCATGTTTATGACCACGTGGTTATAAGAATTAATTTGTGCAAAGAAATACGTTTCTCGCCATTTAAAATGAACACACACGCTCAATTGCAAACATTCAAGTGTAATGACACTCATGGAGAACTTTAATAACTTTACGTTTACTGGCTGACGCTTGTTGTAGTGTTACCAACTGTCACTGTTAAAGTGCAAATTATACAGCGAAGTTTGGATGACGAAAGTTATGTGACATTTCAGAGCTGTAAACACATTTTAGTACTGTCTATTTTGCAACATGATGATTTTTTTTGAACCAATGAGTTTTTGAAATGAGAACATAATGATTTAGTTGTTAATTATGTGTAACGGGATTCCAAAAAGTATTCAAAGATTCTTACAAATTCCAAATTGATTTGCTGGTTACTCTGTCGATATGTGATCTGTGTTTCTGACAGCTATGATGGCCAGAAAACATGCAGTATTTGGACTTGAACGAAAATCTTGTTTTACGACAAGATCGATGCTGGGGAGGTCGCGTACTTTAAATGTTCTGGCGAGGATGGATTGCGAAGATCCAACAAATGTAGTCCAATTTAAAGCAAAAAAGTCTGTAAATTATCAAGCCAATTGGGCACTGGAGGGAATGTTGGATTTTCAGTACTCTGGTCCAATTGGCTCAAATCCCATTGTGGATTATACATAAACATAAGTCACAGTGAGAACAAATCAGCAGTTGTTGATCAGTCGTGGATCAACAACAAACGGCCATTAAACGGCTGGTGACCAGTTCCAACAGACGCAGCAAATCTGTTTTACCTTGGTTGTAGCAATGTATTCCGCAACTACTATCAGTGCGAATAACGCTTCAAGCGTTTTCAGTTACAAAATTGCGGCCATTGATGGAATCAATAATCGGGGTCGACTTGTCGAAAACGATGAACAGTCGAATTGAGTTTAGAGAAGATACATGGTTAATTTTCCAAACTTCAGCGAAGTCAAAAGATACAACCTGGATAACAAAGACGCAGAGACAGCGAATATTTCATCAGGCTCTTGTTTCAAGAGACCTGTCTTAGGCTACACAAATGCAAAGGCAGTAGCAGTCAACAACATTATTCAGTATAAAGTGGACGATAATTATCGTTGAAAGGTTCACTTCATTTAGGTCAGGATACAGGGTCTCAATATTTATGTAACGAGTGGCTACGTATATCATGGTTTTCGTTTCCATGTTTTACAAATCTGAAGAACAAGGAATATTTCCGAATGTATGGTACTTTTCATCATCACACAATTTGCAACCTTTTCAGTATCTGTTTCGGGATATTAATGGCTTTCCTCAACTGTCCATCACAAAATAAAATTAAGGGAATCCAGGAACAAATAACGCACCATGTAATTTAATTATGCTCGAAAAGGCTATGCCTGAAGCTGGGCTGGTAATGATCGCTGAGTCAGACCTACATTTGTCACGCAGACACGACGACTTGGAATTGTTACATAAATATGCAAATGTCTTATTGTTTTAGCCTTGCGAAGCAAATACTTGCCCACTGTGCAGAATGCCTCACAAATTCAGAGTTTTTGAGTTTGTGCATTTACAGTAAAAATCGGATAAAATAATAATTGGATATTGACAAGAGATCAAACGGATGTGTTTGATAAGACATCCTTTGATCATGTCTTACGCATGATGCATCTCTGCATGTCTTATGGAGTATAGATTTGCCTTACGCGGGTATGGCTGCTGAAGAATTACAAATTGGGATAGCTATTAACATTCTATGAGGGCTTTAGGATATCACTTGAGAGGCCGCAGAATTACCGAACTTTGCAGAGAGATTTCCTGTCGCCACACCACATCACTGGACAAGCTTGCAGTCTGGGCAGTTCTGAAATCGCAAATTTCGGAGAAGAGATCAGGAAACAATCACAAATTCCTCACCATTCTTGCTATCAGCGATGAAAATTTCGTGGTGAACATTTCATTTTGCCGCATGTCCTTGGCAAATTTCATGTCTTTACGCCGGCCAAATTACTTGTCATCATGCCGAATCCCTGGGCAGACCTTGCAATTAATCAGCATAATATCTGTGTTATCAACATTTAAAAAATTGGCTCTCCAGTTCCATAGTTTTATTGTCGGCTTTGCCACTCAGGGTTTGTGCACTCCATTGACTTTTTAAAAATTATTTTTCCACAAAGTGATGATATTTTCGATGATAAATCGACCAAACTTAAATCCCAGAGTTGGACGGAATCAAGTCTTTGATGTTGCACAATGGCGAAGTCATTGTGCGCCGGAGGATTTAAGTGGGAATTAGGGAATATTGTTCCCGAAGCGAAAAAATTCGGTAGAAATTACGTTGGGAGTTTTATGTGCCTGATGCACTGCCAATGCTCATACAATTTTGGGATTGGTATCATAGAGGAGATGGGCCTATGACCGAATTTTGTTTTTGGCACAAGATTAACATATTTTAATGCAGATTTAATACCACGTCCTAATGGTCCCATTTACAATTAAACTGAGGTTACCATATGAAGATTTGCATTTACAGATATCCCAGTAGAATTTTCACTGGGACATCTCTTTTCACATTCTGTGGATGAGGAATGCGTTCACATGGGCGAGTACGTCTGATATTTTTCCCTTCTGGATAAATACTGCCTAAGACTGCAAGCCTAAAGGTATCGAAGCCACAAAGGCATAGCCTAAAACACAATACCCATTTGTTCATAGTGCATATGCAGGCACTTTCGAGCAGCATGTATCACCGAGGCGTGTTTTCGCCTTTAAAGATTTGCCATTGATGAATCACCTGCAGCCATTTAAACTGCATTGTGAGTCAATATACGAGGCAAGAAATTGTAACAGCTCTCGTCGTTTGCATTTTTCGCCAATCCTCTCACCACCTCTTTCAGTACCGTGCGATTTTACTCTCTCTCGCCGAATTGATCGTTAAGTGCTCAAAAGAACACGATGCTTCAGATTAATTTCCTTTGCAGAGCAAAATTGTTCTACGGACCAATGTATTCGTAGTATTTAAATTAAGCTCTTTGGTATCCCTGCCATTGCTTCACATCTCTCTCCATCTTATTCTCATATTTCACATCTATAATGCCATCCTTTGCCAATGAAAACTGTCCAAGATGCAAATATGTTGCATCATTCATCAAATCCCACGTCGGTTTGCATAGTAGCGGCGGAATTAGTGTACTCATCCATGTGTTTTTCCCATTTAACAGTTACCTCCGAAACTTTTTTTCTTTCTCTTTATTCCTATGCAGGCGGCCGAAATAAAAGCGGAAGATTGCAAAAAGGTTTTCCGGAACTGTCAGATTTTGACCTCGGTTATAAATGGGGAACGTTAATTTCTGCGGCATGGAGATTTTGATAAAATCTGAAGAGTCGTAATTACTGGCATGTATGAGTACATTTATTCCACCGCTGCTATACATGAAAAACAAATGTTTAAAATTTAAAGAAACTCGCCGTTCTTCAATCGTGGCAGGTCCACAAGTACAATCGGTTATCATCATTATTTATAAATCAGAAGCACCGTTAAGTTATAATAACATTCATACATCATACCGTTTTTCGACGTGTTTGCTGTGAAGATCCCTCTTGATTGTGTACTTCCCTGTAAGTTGTGACTGCTTACAACTGCTTACGACTGTTGCAACTGCTAAGCGATGAATTACTGCCCTTTTGTACAAACCAAGACTCTGCATGCAGCCTTGTGGAAAACCTGCTGTGCTTCCAGGGATCTATCTAACAATGTTCGCCAAATTCTAATGACACAAGTCAATTGAAGTAACGCGACGCCATTACCAGACAGCAGGCACCAGTCAACGGGAATTTGTCAAAGACCAGGGAAACTGCTGATGTTTCACTGGAGAATATCCATTTCAATCCCGCCCAACTGGCGAAGTCAGTGAACAAGCAAATCAGCTGTAGTTCGGATGACTTGGGGCTGCCAGCTAAACTCTCTTTAAGAGATCTGGAAGCAGTTCCAACTGTTGCACTAAGCTTGTTTCGAAATAAACAAACACTTGGTCGTAGCTCTGTTTACCGCAGATACTACCTGCACAAAAACGCTTCAAGCGTTAACAGTTTCCATGTTTCAGCCATTGATGGAATCAATAATTAGGGTCGACTTATCGAAAACGATGAACAGTCGAATAGAATATACAGAAGATGTCTGGTTAAATTTCCAAACTTCAGCGAAGTCAAGAGATACAACCTGGAGGACAGAGACGTAGCGACTACAAAGACTAGATCCGGGTTCGTATGCATGAAGTCTGCTTTGGCTGCGTGATTCATTGCGAAAACACACATAACATGCGTGAGTCAACATTCATCAGAATTTCGTTTAGCCAACGCTCTTCGCTAATGCTTAATACACTTGTTAGGATAAGCCTCGGAAGGCTTAGAGCACAGTGCAACAAAATATTGCTATTTTTCCATTTGTTGATTATCTATTCCCAATCGGTATATGGCAGCCCAAAAATTGCAGACTTGCAATGGAATTCGACTGCACAGCAAAAATATTTGACCACATACATTTGCCACTGAAGTTTATTCAGAGAGGATGTGTTCCGGGGGTTTGACATATTCCACTAAGATACCTGAGAAATTGTTTACTTATGAAATTCGTGGGCGAATAATTGCAAATTATTCAAAACCATACAGTGCACGTACCTATAGTACTGATATCAGAGTTAATTAGTGAGTCACAAATCGTGTGCGAATTTGCTTGAGCCGTTGAGGCACATTCCCAACCTAAACTAATTTAACTGATTATCGCAATTTGCGGCTGGTGTCTCTCTCTCGTCTAAAACAGCATTTCATACGCATTTTGTAGTTTTTACCTCTTGTAGTTCAAGGGATTTATCCTACCATTCCATATATGCTTGATCTCCAGAGAATTCTTCTGGAGTGAGGCTTTAATTCAAATTTTATTTGGGTTCCGATTTTACAATCCAGAGAAAGAAATACGACAGGTCTACCTAACAATGGACCGTGCATGTTCTCTGTATTGTTGCGGGCAGGTATGAGGAAAAAAGTTTTTAACTCCTGTCAGGATAAAAAAGGGCATTCTTTTCTTTATGAAATTCCGAAAAGATTTCATATCATATCAAAATCCCAAAACGTCTTTATGGAAAAACAACTGGTAATCTATTGAAATTGTCTGTTTATCCCTTTTATTTTTCGATCGCAATTTTTAAGAGCTGTCCAGATATACAACATACATATAGATATACACATATAGATATACACATAGAGATATACACATTTAGATATATTCATTCTGATATACACATACATATGCGTATGTGGCTCACTGCTTTCAACTGACAATATGATGATTTTTCAGAAGGGAAAATTCGCGAAATAAAAATTATCAATCTCTGGGTTTGTGAAAGAAGTCTTTTGTGCACTATCCACTTTAAGCCCCTTTCAGTTTGTAGGTGCTTGCAGGATGAGTGCCCGTGGCATGGTTAGCAGCACCGATAATTTACAGCCATTTCCAACTAGCGTCTGCTCAGGCCTTTAGGCGAAATGCACACTTCCGTTTCGGCAGCATGTTGAGCGGGACTTGGTCCAGGCTATCTCAAGTTCAGGTACCGACTTTTTCTCCCGTGCCCCGTTCGGGAGTTAATTGTTCTTTACCGGTTTTTACTACCTGCTCATCAGCATTTTCCCTTGACCTTTCCAGCAGTTTTATCCTGCCTCCCTCAATCTATTTCCCGGGCCTGTTGCTCTGGTTTTATGGCACTGTTGCTTTGGTTTCATGGGTTTTTACTACCAGCGTCATCAGCATTTTCCCTTGACCTTTCCAGCAGTTTTATCCTGCCTCCCTCAATCTATTTCCCGGGCCTGTTGCTCTGGTTTCACGGCACTGTTGCTTTGGTTTCATGGGTTTTTACTACCAGCGTCATCAGCATTTTCCCTTGAACTTTCCAGCAGTTTTATCCTGCCGCCCTCAATTTGTTTCCCGGGCACGTTGCTCTGGTTTTATGGCCGGTCCACATGAAATTCACCTGGATGCTACAGCGATCAGTGCCTTGCATCCACTATTATGTACCTCTACTTGCTCTCGCTATTGGAAAATAATTCAGACGTGTGTCGCACATATTTGGAGAAGTAATAAATGTAACATCCCAAGACATGGAATTCAGGGAAATTTATTTCACCTCCGAGCAATTTGCCGATCAAGGCCGGACAACGTTCGCGAATTATAAATAAAAAACAATCAGTGTGTCTGTCCAAAAAGATCAACATGCTCTTATGCCACCAAACTTTTAAAATCCTATACACAGAGTTCAGAGACAGTTTGAATTTCAATACTCCCTTATCGTTATTTTTCTTCCACTATATAATTGCTTCTCGTCGCAGCTGGTACAGGGAGATATTAGGATCTTCTCGAATGTGATGAATTTCTGCCACTTGTCCGCTTTTTTAAAAAACGGCTGCACCTTGTATTGTGAAACGTCCCGCCATTCAAAATCGGATCTCTATAACCGCCAAATATGAAATACATTTTGCGTCATTTTTTACTCCGAACAGCTTTGCAGTATTTTTGGAAGGCAAAAATTGGACATGCGCGGTCAGAGATCTGAGACATTCCATCCTGCTAACAGATTCCGTCTATTTTCTTTTAATCTGTTTTCGCCTTAAAATATGACTTATATACGAATGGAACACATGATTACCGATTTCAGGGGTTGTCGCAATGTTGAGCCCATAACATTGAAACAAGTAAGAAAACTCAGAAATGTAACGGCCTGCACAAGTCGCAACTTTAGTATTGCCTTTCGTATGATGTGTCGTCACGGAGTGTTCTCAGGGTAAAAATAGCAGCTTGATAGTGTTGTACGAGATTGTACAATTGCTTATGCATGTTGTAATCAAGCCCAACAGTTAGTTATGATACGAGGTGCGTGTTTTTTTCTTTTTTAATGTTACGCCCGACATTCATGCTGCGCTACAAGGCGTGTTTATTTCCGCTGTCAACTCCCAATGTATTTTTGCCGGAAAAGCCTCAGGCCAGAGGTGTCATTTTTATGTTTTGGATCTCTGGTCAACTTTACCGAAATCTATGGGCGGAGCTACGACATATCGGAAATTGAACTAATGAAATTGACCTCGATTCCCATTCGTCATGCGCAGGACTGATATCAGACGGAAATATTTGGGTGGGCCCAGTGAGGAGTAGGCTGACTTTCACCGTTTTTAAAAAACGGTTTCGCCCGGGTTGTGAACTTTTATATTAAGCACATAATCGCTTCTTCTACAAGAACGCACATCATATTCTGCTGTGACCGATATCGCGAACCGTGAACTTCACTGACTTCACTGGGGTATCGATGCCCCCTAATGATGTCAATTCTCTTTCGCCATCTGCTGATCGGTGCTTCAAATTTGTGTTATTCCACAATGACTGCCGGGATATTCTATGTTTCTTTGGTTGCTTTAGATGAGGTCAGATAAAATTCGTTGTCATAGTGTAAAGTTTTAGAGACATCAGTACCTTAGCCCTCACGACAGTCGACCAAAGTGAGTGACCAATATCAGATGATCACGGCTGCCAAATAGCGTAACATGAATATTTATGAAGAAAAATGTTTGTAATACATTCATTTAAAATTAAGTCAAATTGAACCGTAAAGACGGCGTCTGTCTCCAATTTGCAAAATCTCGAACTTTTTTTCGATTGAATTTAGATATAACTTACTGTAAACAGTGATTGGAAATTGGAGATGTGTCAGACGCTGCAATATCACCCTATCAGGGAAGATCGACGATTTTATCTCCATTGTGCTCGTTCAGTTGTCTTTTCGGACATATCGCGCTTCCGTTTTCAAGGCGAAAATGATTCAAAGCAGTGTCGTTGCATGGTTCGCAACGACGTCACTATGCAACGATGCTGCTATCAACCAATCTCGTCTTGATAACGGACGCACGATGTACCCGAAACGTCGACTGAACTCGCACCATGGAGATAAAATCGTCCATCGTCCCCGTAAGGGTGATATTTTAGTATTTAGACTTGTCTCTAATTATTCGCTTTTAGTTTAACACTCTGGCTTTTACATCCAATGTCAGAGTTCACCATGTCGGCAGCGTTGAAAATCTATCCAAAGACAAACTGGAACATTTCCGATGTGACAAGGTTCCGCTCGCACCTGATGTGCATTTTCTTTCGTTCACAATTTCCATCTTCTGGGTGACACAAGAAGCGTGAAGTTTTCTCGACCATCACGAACATATTTGTGGTAAAAATCTTTGCTTTCATGCAACGATTTTGGTTTTGCCTTTAGTGCTTTCAGCTTTGCCCTTAGGCGTTATGTTTTTTGCATCTCTTGGGGTCATCTTCAAACTGTAGCAGTATCGGAAGTAACGCATTTTTGGTTCTCATCAGTCTGGAGAACAACATCCGCGAATCGTATCACCCGCGATCAGCGGATGTGATGACTTCGGTAGCGGTCTATGGCTGATAAAAGATCTCTAAACATTTATTTTCGGGTAAACATGAATTTAACCGACAAGACGCAAGATATATCTGGTTATATGAACCGATGTTGGATGGGGCATATCATTTGAACTAGATGCAACTTAAAATGGAAGGTAAAAGCACATCGTGAAGCCCTTAAGCGCGATGTTTCCTTCCGAGAACAAAAAAGCACACACTTCAAAATATCAAACGCTTCAACATTCACACACTACAACAATCACACACCTCAAAATCAAACAATCTCTTAAAATAAACCGTGCGAATCAACGCTCCTTGATTGCAGTTCTAAGCCACTACACAACAATGATCCAGGTGCTATTTGATTATTTTCTCGAAAAAAAAAGATTTGGGACGTGGTGTTGTTCGAGAGTCACTCATCATCATCGGCGATCCTTTTGACGATCGTTCTGAATTCATCGCTTCTGGCTGGATCTCTTTTTTCCGCTCGCTTCATTCTGGAGCCTTTCAGCAGCACAAACACTTTTATTATTATTATTATTATTATTTATTTTTCTTATATTATTATTATTATTAAAGACAAATACTGCCGCAAATGAAATGGCGACAGGAAGGACAAACACAAGCTCAATGCAACGTTTGGTTGTGTTTGCTCAACAACGCAAACTTACTTTTCAAATAAATAAAATAAATAAATAAATGCAGGGAAAGGAAAACTTATTTACGAGTACACAAAAGTCAATGGCGTGAAAAAAATTTCGAAAGAAAAAACCATCATCAAATGCAACAAACTGATCAATTATACGAAACGAAAGGTCTGGGTGGGTTGTGACGCCTAGGGACGTGTGTGCGCGGTAAATGTACGATGAACTATGACGCCTAGGGACTTTTGGATGGAGGTAGCCCATGATTGCATGGAACAGTGAAGTTGAGAGGGCAGATGCCGTTGTCAGGATATGGTTCAACATGGAGATAAAAGTGACGACAGGCCCACAGTCACGCTGAAACTTCTACTCCAACAGCAGACATCTCGACGAGATGTTTAGGAATAAAATAGAGGCGATTAAAATTTTTACAAGTCATATTGCAAGGTTGGGTCTGTACAAACCTGCCTCCTCCATTTAGAATTTTGCCTGTTCGTCGTCGAACGAACCATGGATACCATATTGAACAGCCAATTGTCAAGTTCAATAAGCATTTCAATAGTATTTTCTTTCGCACTATCGGGGAGTGGAATGCACTTTTGCATTCTTCTCCATTTCTTCAATCATTGCCAATTTTCCATTTACTATGGGATATGTCTCAACATAACTTGAAGGATGGTTGATGCAATGCAGTTCGTCCTGATCTCACCCATTCCTTTTAA